>QDEB01109204.1:0-10638 GCA_004193795.1 Asbolus verrucosus | reverse complement strand
AACAATGAATATCTAATGTTGCTTCCACTCTAACGGTTTCTTTGATACATTTCCCAAATTTTATTTTTTAAATGATAACGTATACTACTTTAATAAATTTTGAAAATATTGACTGTTAATTGTACGTATGAACATATTTTGGTGTGCATGACATGATACATTTGAATCATTCTATTTTGGAAATATCTGAAGTTACACATCGTAGATAGTATTTTTCAATTACCTCCTCTAAAAGAAAAACTGGTAATTTTTCGGCCTTCATTACCAGTTAAAATTAGTTAATTAAAAAATTTTCAAATTATGATATTATGATTTTATGATAATGCATATGGTGGAATCCATTGTGCGATGTATGCAATAAGTATGCAAAGTTGGTAATACTTTCCACATTGTATTTTAGAAACAATTGTTGTGGAGGATACCATGGAAATCGCTCTAAACTTAAGAAAAAAATGTCATGCTACTGATGGCATCATTTATTATTAATTATTAATAATAGAGGAAGTTAGTGCCTGCATAAATAACCTGAAATATAAAATATTTTTAAGATTTAACTTCAGAAGATGATTAGTTTAAAAAACAAATATTGGTGCACTGATTTAAGAGAGGGTCGAGATCTGGTGAAATAAATATTCCAAATTTTCCTCGAGAATACTTCGTAAATTGTTTTAAGATTCCTTAAATAGAATTAAATATCCTTTCGAATTAAACAAGAGTTCGAAAACATCAATCTAGTAGTTTATGAGATTAAGTGGAGCCAAGAATTTTTGACGGATATATAAACGGACTAACAGACAAATAAAATTTTGTGACTCATGTATCTTTGTCCACACACATAGGCAATAAAAAGCATAATAGCTTGAAATTCGAATCTTCAAGAAATTCTTACACAGAGATTTTTTATACATTTATAATACCTGCAAGGGTGATGACAAGGGGCGATTAAATTTAACTTTTAATATACTGATGAAAGAAAAAATGATGAAAAGAATATTTAAACAAAGAAACATCTTATTTACATAAAATATGTTTTTATTTTGTGTTTAACAAATCTCGTTTCTTTTTTTTGTAATAGCAAACTTGTAGTGCACTACTCTATATGTTTATTTTTTTAAAGTAGTTTAGCAGTTGTCAATTGAACAAAGATTTTTTAACAATTTTTGTAAAATTTCTGATATATTTATATATTTTTTTTGCTATTGATGAAGCAGATAGAAAAAAGAATACTATTTCTGCTTTCGGTAAAACAAAAAAGGTTAAATTTAAATTACAGAATACAGCAACAGCAATGTTGTGACCTTCAAACGTTTATGCTAATATTACCGTTAATATCATGTATGTTTTTTGTTACAAAATAAGATATTTACTTTAAATAAATCTAATTTGGAAATATGCATTCTAAGGACATTAATAGAAGTAATTGACACAAACTCTTCAATGTCATAACGCTTTCACAGGTGACTGATATAAAATGTCATGAGCACCTGTAACATGGTACAATTGTATCCAGAATTTTATACAGAATTTAAAAACACAAAAATGCAAACCCACTTTAAAATCTGATTAAAAACGCAAAAAATTGTTAGTTTATATCAAAAGATGAGCTTTTGTAAATGTAAAAAATGTTGTTTTTATTTATTAATATGAGAGTGAACCAAGGTTCATTTACACCCGATATATTAATACTTTCGGACACAACAAATTCGAAATCATAATTAATATCAACATTGTTACAGATTCTTACTTTTATTTAATTTTAATTTGAGGTATAACTATATAGGTTAAACAAAATACTAGGTGTCTATTTACACTTTCTTCTACACCATTAAGTCAAATAAAATATAATTTTATGCATAGTTTCACTTTGGAAACAATGTCCAATATTGGATTTCACAAAAGATTTTTGGTAGAAAATCAGATAAGGTGAACGTATTTTGGAAACGTAAAAATATCCAATGACTTCTAAAACGGTGCGATTTCTCCGTTTAATTCTTGATGAACACCACAAACATCATCGAGGACAATTCAAGGTCGATCATCGAGTCCTGGCGGAGTGCAAAAACCCTGGCTAAACACATCAGTTCTCTTGGGAATGAAAACCTAAATTAAAAGCGTGCGAAAATATGCATCGGTCTCGTAAATTAATAAACGTTCATCCAATAGCGAGAAGAGTCCATCCGACGAACGGACAAAAAAGCAACGTAGAAAATATGCTGATTTACAACTTGAGAGCGAGTCGAAGAAGAGTTTTAAACATTCCTGACCGTACACGGTGATCTATCATAAGTGAAACGACGTTAGCGCTCTCTGCTGTCCCAACTGGTAAATTAGTAGTCAGGACAAAAAAGCACGAGCTCCGGTTATCGCGTCGTGGGTGAGGAAGTACCGATCCTCCGGACGGAACCCCAAATTTATTTCAGAGGTGAATATGTCGGTGATTATCGACAATTAAAACTGGAAAAAATGTGAATTAAGCGTTTTGATTGGCGCCGGTAGTCTGGCGCCACCTCTTTCTCTCCTTCTCTCTCTTGTTGTGTGTTTTTTTAAGGACCTACACTCTGAAATTTATTGATCTACGTCATAATAAAATAAAATCAAATTAATACCACGGCCTATACCTACCGATGAAGAAGGCTATAAAAAATCCAAAGAATGTTGTAGCTTCATGTTTTGTATTACTATTCGGTTTCCATTTTTATTGGGCTCGTGTGTTCAGGTACCATTCATTACCTTCTTACTTCTCTAATTTATTTGTTTATGGTTCTTCTGCTGCTAGTTTATGGGGCCATTTAAAAAAATCGTTCCGTATTTTTGACTGTCATCATGATTATTGGTACTATCGGGGTTGGATCGGTCGATTTGTCTTTGTTCGTTAGATTTGGTGGTACGCACGCGACAGACCCGTGTCTAACTACATTCCTGTGTCGTCACTTGACACATGTTTATTTTTCAAACTGTCTGACTGTATAAATAAATGACTTAACAAGTGTAAAACATAAGTTCGGTTGATTAAAATCCATCGGAAGATTGGATGTCGCTGAAACGTGCTTTATTTATGTGGAACTCCACTGACATGGCTTAGAAAATTTTTCCTATCGACGTCGATGACGAAGTCGAAAAACGAGCTAAAACTTCGTGTGCTAGCTGTGTACAGGCATATCAAGATCTATGAGAAACACGATAACTGACTAGAACTATTATATACCAGTTTTATCAAATTCTATGTGAGTAAATTAGTCGGGGAGCTGATTACATCGACATGTCCACCATTCATTTATCTCGCATTAAAATGAAGCGTGAATGTCGTATCTCTGAATTAACGGAAATTTACAGACATGACAGCTTCGGCTTAAATCAATTCAAATTAAAAATGGCATTAGAAATAAATAAAAAAATATTTGTGAATCAATAATGAAATGTAAATTGTAATATGATCGTTCGAGGAATGATAAATAAAAAAATATATAAAATTAAAAAAAAATGTATACTGGTTCTGAAACCTAAAAGTTTGAAAAGTTATGGAGATTAGGTTCGCTACTTGTTTTACAGTAAAACTGCAGAAGAAAAAGGAAAAAAACCAAAAATTAGCTTTTGTTATGATGATTTAAAATTTAATCATGATTAAGTTCAACAAATGCTTTCAAATAATTTCATTTTTTTAAATTAGAATTATTTTAAAATGAGGAAGTGCGTACGTAGCTATTTACATATTCTTCATCCAGAAAAAACTCTAGTAAAAAGTTATTTTTCATTTTTCCTGTTATTTTCTGAAATTTAGGAGCTATTTTTTTTTAACTGACAAATCGTAAAAGGAATTAAAGTATTTGTCAAAAACGCAAAAACCACCTAAAAATTATCTTTTTTTTTTCATAAATGGAAGTGAAATAATTTATTATATTTATTATAAGTAATCTATATCTTCTAGGTAACGCAGCTTTGAGTGTTATAGTTTGTTAATATTTTTTGAGTCAGTTTAATTTATCAAATTAATCGTGACCTTTTTTAAATACATATTTAAAACTCGAATTTAAAGATTTAATACATTTTTGGTCGTCCAATTTTTCATTTCAAGTGCTAGCAGGAGGAATTTTAGAATTAATCATCTCAAATATAATAAACTACTGAAGTTGTGATTTATATCAGCACTCTATTTTGTTCCTCATGTGGTATTAACTCATTAACTTAATAAGAAGAACATTGAGTGATAGAAGAGATTTTAAATTAATTTCAAAATAATTTCTGGAAGTATGCTTATACCAGTAGAGATACTGAAGTTCTGTTGAATAAAAATAGATCTGCAGTGGGAGAATTTTTTTAAACAACAAAATAACAAAATAAATAATAAAATTTATTCGCAATTAGCCACTAGTCTTAGTCCGTTTAAAAATGAATTAAAATTTGAAATTTGGGGTGATTTTGAACGAAGTTGCACTTTTAGCTATTTTCTCGTCACTCTCTTCATCTATTAAAAATTTTATGGAAATATTGGAAACCAAACTTCTCGGGCACACACTCGTATATTATGTTACTTTTCACACAGTGTAACAAACGTATAAAAATAATCGATTCGTATTTATATTAAACTGACATGCTGTCTGAAAGCTCTTACATTACAAAAATGATTTATGAACTCTCATGTTCACCAATCATTTTAAATTTTTTATTCGATATTTCCTTGTTTTGCAATTAGATGAAAAAATTAGTTAAGAAAATCGTTGTTGTTAGGACCTTCTGGCCATTTAGAGGTATACAACCAGTTATACACATTTCGATTAAAAAATCAACAAAACTAGACCAACGTCTGTTGAAAACACCTCCAGCGGTGCCACCCTCAATAGCATCGCGCAAATAACATCGAAATCCTTTTAAATCCATTATATCCTTTTACATTCTGGAATCTCGAAGTAAGTGGTGTTAAAACCGCCAATAAAATCGTACAAGCATGAATATTGACGGTGGCGCAATTTGAGCATAGAAAAGCGCAATTCGTCCGAGTTTTCACCATTTTCTCTTTATCTGTGCTATTAATCGTGTGAACACTCCTGAGTGTTGACGCGGAGGAGGAGTAAATTAAGTGAAGAGAGAGTATACGGGCGGCAATACACGTTCGTAAGCGTGCATAGTTCTCAAGCTTTGATCTCGAAATACACTTAGTGCCTGCTGGGACGAATAAGGGCTGTTATTATTGGGGGGTGGAGCGATAATATCGCAGGAAAGTGGAAAATAAATAATAAACCTTCATATATTTAGGAATGGGACATGTTTTATTTTTATACCCTTCAGAAAATGACGGAGGGTGATTTTTTTTCGAATTTATTCGATTTGGCGATAGCGAAACTCCATCGACGAATGTTTAATGGGTGCCGTCCGCAAATATGGGTGCTCTGAGTTGTACAGGCCAACATCACAACTCACAAGAACATTACAGTGGTCAGGACAGGGTCTGGGAAACTGCAGTATTGCATTGCCATACATCACGACAGCCATGTTCGCAGTAAATAAGGTACAAGACACGTTCATCGGATCTTATCACTGAACGTATTGTCATATAGGGGAACCCCGAGCAAAATCTACGTCTCGACCACACATTTTTGGCTACTTTTCACACATACAAGAAAAACTCTCACAAAATAATAACAAACCAGTTTTAAGCGCTAGACTTCTCTCTTTTATATTTTACTGACTAAAGCGGAATGTTATTATGGCTACAAAAAAAGTAAGTAAATGAGTAATACCGAATCTTACTACTGTGTTTCGAAAGAACAAGTTTGTCAATGTATCAGACAAAGCATCAACAAAAATTTAGTTTTACATCAATTTTATTCATTCGATATCCCTAAAAATGTGTTTTATTGTTTTATCTTTATTAATATGCATCTGTGGAACTGTCAAAAAAACTTTGCATTGATTTTTTGTAGTTTTCTTGTTCTCTTTGATTTTCTTGTCTCTGAATAACAATCAAAATTCTTCTGCTATTTGCCGTTCGGCTCACAACTTTTGTCATTTCTCGCTCCATTTTTAATCTTTGTTTTGTCAACAATTTGTATCATCATGGCTTATGATTATGGATGTGAGTGAGGGAAATAATGTCTTCCAATATTTTCTCTCCTTTGGTGAAGTACATCGTAAGAATTGTGGTTCAGTTCTACTCATCTGAAAGTATTTGGAAGCTCCTGAAAATTTGAGAAAAAATTAGAGTGAAGTCTAAAATTCTACCATTAAATTACCTCTGTCGTTTTGAGTGGTATTAGTAATTCATATACAAGTACATATCACAGTCTGACAACGTTTTAAAAGTTATTCAACACTCTTATTACTGACATTAATGGCATTACGTCTTGTCTCAGATTCTTTCAAATGATCACTCAGTTCTAAGGTTCTATATAGATGATTAATGTACAAGTTAAATGCCAGGACTACCGTCTCCAAGCAATTACGTGGTGAATATCCTGTAACATTTATGAAGGTTAACAAGACTTTTTGTTCGCCATTCATCTAATTATACCTAAATGTTTTTAGATCCACCGTGTGTATATAATTTTTATTTCTGTCTTCAAGCTCAGTAAATCGACTTTGACGAATCACTTTCACAATTATTTTCTTACGGGAAAAACAGACAGCAGAACATGTGTAAAACCTGAACAGATAATTTATCAAACTATGTTTTTAGAAATAACATACAGAAGCGACGCTTTTTTTAAAATATTTTGATTTACCTACAAACTATTTACGAAATATTTACAAAAATAAAAATGTTTTATCTCTTTTATTTTTCTCCAAAAAGAAATATTTGAACATTCTCTTTGTTTGTTTACAGATTTATTGTTTCTATATAATTTTGAAACTTTATTGACTATTTTCTCAAAATATTCTACCTAAATGATACCGGCAACACAAGAATTCTGTTATTTTTTAAATATCACTTACATTACAAAACTGTAAATTAAAATTCGATCCGTTTAGTATCAGTTATTTAGTATTTATTGAATTTTAGTGCAATTTACGTTTTAATAACAATTTTTGATAACCATTTTACATTATTTTTTAATGATTTTAGAAACTACATTTTGTTTACATTTTCTAGGTCAGATGACCAATATGATAACTTTCTGTTTTCATAGATTTGACGATAAGTGTTTTCTATTAATATCTTTCCTAGACTCTACACGCGTAATCTTAAAGATTACGATAGACTGTATGAAAATTATATATATGCTACATGTTTTATCTCCATTTTTATGTTTTATTAATTTTTTATTAAAAAACTGATTGGAAAAATGTCAGTATTTCCCAAAGAATTCCAAAACTTTTACTTCTATAAACATAAACATACTTTTTCATACTTCAATTTATGTCACTCATTCGAGTTGCCATCAACACCATAGAGATCTTGGACTAATTTCAAAATATATTCACTCACATTATCAATTTTTACTATAATTTAAGTTATGAGATCTTCACGCCTTAAAAAATAATTGAATGTATATTTAATGGAATGTTAAAGTTAATACATCAGAAAAAAACCTTTCGATGATTACTTTATTACGATAACACCGTTTAAAAAAATTATGTGTAAAATATATGCATATGAATTGTAACTACCATGTTCTATTTTTCAAAAAGATAAGAACAAAAAGCAGTATAATTTATTGTTTACTTTAACACATTCACTTCTGTCCTCTGATCCACTTACAGTTATGTTTCCGAAGGAGCTAAACCAAAAAAATCAGGTACGATCTTCTGAAAAAAGACGACCAAATTTAGGATGGGTCTACTTCTGAATTATGTGTGCGAGAACTTGCTCAAAGTCGAGCTGTCACCATGTGTACGACAGGAGCTTTCTTTATATCATCCACTTTAATGATGATGAATCTCGAATTTCAGAACAAAATTAGCATCACCTCTTTATAGTGGATAAAGAGGGAAATATTACGTATGATTCGCGGAACGGTAACTGTAGTGATATTGCTCATATATTTCTGTAGAATTACGACTTGAACATCCAATGGATGTTAACTCTTTGGTGTGTAAAGAGGTGGAAAAATGTTTTATAATGAGACACAGTTAGAATTAGAAAAAGACGTGATTAAGGTGGCTTCATACGCAATAATAAATTTGCACCTTTGTCCATAAATCAAAAAGGCCGCTTTCTAAATCAACCATGTTTATTATGGTGATTTAAAAGCCGCATTCGCGGAGTACTTGATCCGAACATGTTTTATCACAGCCAACTTTATATAACAAGAACCATTACACATTACACATGTACTCAACTATTGTGAATAGGGCATTAAAAGCGTCTTCCTTCCTTTTCCATCTGGAATATTTCCAGTTATAGCAAGAGAGAATGGTCGTTTTGGACGTACTCTAACATTATAATGACAACCGCTTTAGAAGATAGGGAAAAAAGTACCGCTGTTTTGTCCTTTTAAGGAGACGAAGTCGCTCTTTTTTATAGAATGATTAAAGGGGTTATAAAATTAAATTTCTACCAGCACTCGTATCGCGAATGTTGTAAAACACTTAATGGTATTACTTTTCAGACACCAGCACGTTTTAAACTTTCATAAAGGTGGGACCACTAAAATGAAGCCACCTGTCGAAAAAGTCGCTTTTTTGTTTGTTTTTCCTTTGCGGTGAACCCAAATCGTGATCCTCTGGATGTATCATCTTCTATTATGTGGATGGTCAATTTATCATTTAATTCTATGAGTTATTGATAGGAGCGTATGTCACATGATTGCGGGTGCAGAATGCGTTTTCCCTGAGGGGGTGTAATGGTTCGGAAGGAGACAGTGGCGCCACCCTCCGCAATAACACATACACAATCACGCGTAGCACGCTCCTTGACTCCGCACACACCCAATAATTCATGCAGTAATGGGACAAACGATTAACCGGCACCCAGAGGGCGAAGAAAAAATGTGTCTGGGGTTAGTTTTAATTCGCTGCTCCCTCAAAATTGGAATATCCAACGACTTCGTTAGAGCTTCGGCGACTGACACGACCGAATTGACACAACTTTTTATGGTCTACCGACGTTTCGAACAATAACTACTATAGAGGCTATTCCATCACTAGCCCAAAGTAACTATTTATTCTAGAATTAGTAATTCAGTATGTGAGAGGTTAAAAAGGGGTTAGATATAAACTGATGTTGATATATTTTCATTAACTCCTCCTTTTTATTTTTGAAGTTCGCACGCTGTTTTCGAAGAATTGAAAAATTATTTCAGTTAATAATAAATATTATTATATTACATTTAAATTTTGAAATTTGATATCGAATTGACTACCTTTGATACAGCAGTAACAGCTTTGACGTTTACTATTACTTTCTGAATATTTATTAGGAAGTTGTATAAGAAATCAAAGACATAAAATCTAAAAATTGCAATGAAAGCTGTATTAAAATTCCAGTTATTTCTCAACGCAATACACCCAGACATGTAAATGTTAAAACAAGCCAACTTAAATACAATGCAATACATAAACATAAACATATGTAAAGATTATGGTAATCAATGGTAACACAAAAATTTATGAGCATTAATATTGGAGTGAGGCGTTAAAGATATTTCAGTGACACCTGCTTAGGCTTGTCAAACCAAATTGTCAAGTAGCACATAAAATTGTTATTAATTACAAGTCATGTCGGTAATCCGGATTTATATGCGAAGTGCAATAAAGTTTTTTTCTGGAAGATATTAATGGTTTATTTATTAGATCAGGTGAGGTGGTAGCGCCGTTAAAAAACCATAAAATAACAAAGAAAGGCATAGTTTATGAAACTGATGTAAATGTTAATGGCGTATTAAAATGTAAAAGATAACACCCCGCTATGTTATTGTATGACAACTCTTTGTTTTCGTTTGAGCGCGTAGCAATCCGGCTTCTCTTTTCCTATTCTGAACATGGTGAAATATACTGGTTAACATAATTATCTCGCAGGATATGGTTCAAAAAACGAGGATAATTTCATAATAAATCGTTGGTATTCAGAGCACGCACACGCGCCGCCTGTTGTCGTCAAATTATCTTAATTTTATACGTACCGACTTTGATAAAGTTAATTGAAATTTGTGATTAAGACTAATCTAAACCGAATTATCTATTCCAGTCATAAAATGTTGGGGACAATGGTCTATAAGTACAAATTTCTATTTATTTTTCCATTCTTTTCCAAGTTTGTCGGCTACTGTACTCCAGCGTCGAACTGTCATACGTCAATCATTGAATGGCTGAAGACCACCCAGTTTTCGAATGGTTCAGTCACCAGACTTACCGCCTACAAACAATACATAATTTAAAATTTTTGTATGTATTGTCCGGAGTGGAGCATCTGTTTTTTTGCACATTTATTTCTCGTAACAGGTTCACGTTAGAACGTCTATGAAGTCTGCCAACTTGTCCTTGAAATTTTCGAACTGCTTTTAATAAATTTTTACAAAACCAAAAGAGAGAATGCAATCTAAACAAAATATGCTAAATTAGAAATCTGAAAATTCATCATTGTAAAATGTAGAGTAACAATTGACGGCTTAAATTTATTTCAAAAATGATTCACAAATTTTTGGAGTTAATAGGGTTTATTGATTACATGCTTGGTAGATATCATAAAAGTATTGTTTACTCATA
>QDEB01109151.1:0-16637 GCA_004193795.1 Asbolus verrucosus | reverse complement strand
AAATGGAATTTCACAGCATTCTTAAAATATGACGGTTTATTACTGGTAGTAGAAAAAATTGTTTACATTGTTTACATTCATTATAAGATAGCAAGAATTTTTTAGTGTAAACAGTTCAAATTGTTTACATCCAAACAATTGTTTTCGTTACATTTAGTTCATTTCGGTAGTCGGTTTCAAAATGTAGGTTGTACCATTAAAAAGACATTGACATATTATATGTCGCTTCAAATTTTACTTTAGACTGTAAAAATTTTATTGTTCTTGCGTGTGCAGGATAGATCAGTAAGTGTAAACAACATAAATTAAAAATCGCGAATTTATTTTTCTCGATTTATAAAGCGCCAAAAGCACTCTGTTTACATTTTGCAACAAAACATCTTTGGCGCATATGAATATTTTAGGGTTGTTCTCGCTTTATGAGCATGGAAATTTTTATGGTGGCTCCTGTAGTGTTTTTACGACGCATTTGGATGTTGAAACGCTTTAAAACTATTCCGGGGCGCAGTGATTATTTTTATTGGAAAAAATTGTGTTGTGCACTGGCTCAAAGCGCAGCGGAGGCCGAAACCGAGTAATTTTGTCTCGATAAGGGTAAACACGGAAAATAAATTAACCGTCCACGCGGATACGAGAGGGCGAAGCGCTGAAAAGAAATCACACGAAAATTACTTCTGGCTCCGGATAATGACGATCCGGAGAGTGGAAATGCGATTTTTGTACCTACGTTAAGCAATTAGCGGCAACAAGAGTGGATGGCGGCCAGTCTGCGACGACTTCTGATCACGTCGAGTGGCGAGATTTGGCGTTTAGGCGCAAAATTTGACGTTTCGCATCAGTCTGCCGGCTGGGGGCCGTGTTTGAGGAGCTGTCAAGACTTATTTATGATGTTCTGATATTTTATGCGGATGTAAAACGTACATAAACTTTCGGTATAAAGACCGTGGCGCTTTCAGTGCGCATATTAAATGCAGTAATGGCTCGAAATTTTTACAACCTATAAAGAAGGGGCTGAGACGTTGATACAAAGCGACAACGTGACAAAAATTCTCCTCGTAAAACCGCTAAATTTAAAGTATCTGTGAATACAAATGGCCGAAATTACAAGAAATTTCGTCTGTGTGGCAAAAATGGCGGCTGGAAATTTCGCGCCCTTTAATCGTCGCCCCCGCGATTACGGGGCATTTAGGGAACGACAGAAGGGCTATTTATGTGTTCGCAGAGCCATATTTTAAAAAGCACATAAATCACAGCACATGCTTCCTGCAGTGGCCGATGGCCAGGATTAACTCTCCATTATTCGCCTGTTTCGGGATGACTGATCTTTTTATGAATTAAAAGCTTTCTCGGCTGAGAATCGACGATAATGAAAACAAAGATCTCGCCTAATACGACACTTTAATGCGCACATGTTACGTTTTGAAAGGTGATGAATAATTAAAAATTTCGTATGAAGCAAAACAGCCTGAGCGCAAAGGGACAAAGCAAATTACGTCAAAGGTTACCATAGTTTCGCTCAGGTAATGGGTAAAATAAGAGCAATATCCCCTTGGACCAAATGCGACTCTCGATTTTTCAAGTTGATCCAACATCACAGGTAAAAGGGGGAAGAATGGATGTGGTCGAATCAGGTTACAGCCACCCTTCCGAATTCACATCGTAAAACAAAAGATTCGCCGAGATCATAACCAACCAAATTACAAAAGGAATAGTTTCGCAAATTTTACTTAATAACGATAAAGGATTGGTTTTTGACCATTCCCTAATGTAACCCCTCCGTTCGATTCGATTTTAGCTCTCATGGTTTTATTAAAATACTTCTGCATCGCTGGTCCTCAGGGGCACCAAGCAATCTAAATTTTGAGCTTGTGGCCAACTTTCACTTTCGTTACACATGACCCTTAATTACGATCGCTTATTAACATTCGTTTCAAATATTTATTTGTCCATGCGAGCGTTAAATTGTCGATATTAACCCCTTGTGGCAATGTTTCATACGTGAACAGATCCATACAAATTGCTACTGACTCTGTGGCCTGAAGAAATAAAAAAATCTTTCAAATAGACAACTTAGATTTTATTATGCAAATAATAATTTTATTATTATTTTGAGGTTTGGACTTCGTTTGTGGGACAACATACCTTTGGGTTGGTGCCATTAAGTCCGCATTGGGACTGTATAAGAAACGTTAACACTTCATGAATCATGGGAGTGTTAAAATCATTCGCCATGGCGTACACTGAAGGGCACTGCTGCAGATTGACGCAAACACCTTCAGTTGAATTTGGCGTAAAACATGCACCTGCCGCGACAAAAAAATTAAACCAGAAATCTCAAAAAAGTGCCGTTTACCTGAGCCTGTTTTCGTCTGTGTTTGTGCAGTTGCAAGGAACAACAGTGCGGTGATACAAGGTGCTAGCATTGCCGAAGAATGACTGACCGCGTCGGTGAATGAAAGAACCCGTAATTTCTGGTTCTCCTTGACTTAACGGTTCGTCGTCCACGAGACAGAAGTCATCGAGCTGGAAACTTGACGTCACAGTCCAAAATAAATGACAGTACACTGACATTTTAAATCTAAATCAAAATTTGCTACCAGATTCAAATGTAATTGGGTCGTCTTCCTATGGCTGACGATTTGAAAAGTAGCGACACATCAGACAGCTCTTCAGACAGTTTCAACCCTCCGCCGAAAACTAAACCGACGAAAGTCAGTCCGCGAAAAGCGCCCCATGGCAAAATCAGCAAGAAACGAAGGAACGTCATTTCCGTTTGTTTGACCAACTGTCGCTATGAAGTCATTCGAAAAATCTCGCAGAAATTCGGCTACAAAGAGGTGGGCGACGGCGAGAACTGGAACCTGTACTGGACGGACCTTTCCATCACCGTCGAACGCTGCAAAGAGATGAAGCGCTACCAGAAAATCAACCATTTTCCAGGAATGTTGGAAATATGCAGAAAGGATTTGCTGGCGCGCAATCTCAACAGGATGCTGAGGTTGTTCCCGAAAGACTACAATTTTTTTCCGAGGACCTGGTGCCTTCCGGCCGATTTGGGCGAAGCCTTAACGTACAGTAGACTTCGCAGGAATAGGACTTTTATCCTGAAACCGGACGCGGGAAGCCAAGGACGTGGCATTTTCGTCACTAAGACTCTCAAGGATATTCGTCCTTGCGATCGAGGAGTGTGCCAAGTCTACATAAACAGACCCTACCTTATAGACGGGTACAAATTTGATCTAAGAGTGTACACCCTCATAACTTCCTGCGATCCCTTAAGAATCTACGTGTATGATGAAGGGTTAGTCAGATTTGCCACCACTAGATACAAAGAGCCAAATTCTGTCAACATAAGCAACGTTTTCATGCATTTAACCAACTATGCTGTTAATAAATACAGTCGAACCTACAATCAAGATTCGGAAGAAGGTAGCAAAAGAAAACTGTCATGGCTTAACAGCTATTTACGTAGATTAGGTCACGACATTGACAACATCTGGAAGCGAATCGACGACGTCATCATCAAGACAATAATCAGCGCTTCGCCAGTATTGAAACACAGCTACGCAGCATGTTTTCCCAATCATGACGTCATCCCTGCCTGCTGCGAGCTGCTCGGAGTCGACATCATCTTAGATAAGAGACTAAATCCACAAATTCTAGAAGTGAACCACTCTCCCAGCTTCCACACAGACACGGCCTTAGACTGGGAGATAAAAGGCTCCCTTCTGACGGACATGTTCTCGATGATGAATCTAGACAAATGCGACAAAAGAAAAGTGATGCGAGAAGACAGGAAGCGCATAAGAGAGCGTCTGTTGCATGGCAAAGACCACCAGCCCTCCGTCAGCGTTAATTTCGAGGAATTTTACAAGCACGAGATGAACAACAGGGGCGGATTCAGGCTGGTTTATCCCTGTTCGGCCACCAAGATCCACTACAACAAGTTCTTCGATCAGGGTCAAGGTTCTTTGTATTCGGAAACCGCCGCCAGCAGAGCCAGGGAGGCCGCGCAGAACGCGCTCAGGGACGAAATGCAGCTTAAGGCCAGACTGGAGGCTGCCAAGAGGGTGGTAACTTCTCCGACTCCGACCAAACCGCCAGCTCCCAAGAAGAACGAAACTGCTCATAATGTCTCTCATCGCACGTCAAAGGTTAGCTCTCCGCTGGCAATATTGAGGTCGTCGGAGCCGCAAATGATCGTCGAGTCGGAGGAGAAGGATCGGCTGCAGAGGCTGGCTCAGAGGGAATATCTGCTCAGGAGTCACGGCATTTTAGAACACGTTTACTTCTCGATGAAGAAGAATGGAAATCTGAGACCGCGTGATGAGAAGAAGTTCGCAATTTTTGATAAGATACGCAGCACTAGTGAGAATAATTTTAACAAGCAGAACGGAATCTTCATTTCAGATCTTGTCGAATCGATTAAGGCGAAATCTAGCATTTGAGGTTAGGAGTCCGTATTGAGTGTTTTTATCGGATTAATAAAATTATTTTATTTTTTTTAAGATATTCATATTTATTTCACTATCAAATTGCTCTCAGTGAAGTTGTACTTATGCCTACTTTTTAAGACGAATTATATTGACACTCGTGTTTTTCTCTTTTTGTTGTAAAGACACAATGCAAATTTAGACAAATCTTTATTTACAACTGTATGGTGAATTTATTTTTCGAGGGTTTCTATAATCCAGTCTACGTAAGCGGAAGTTTTGGTGAAAATTGTAATTTGAACATCCTTATTACAATCGGCTCCCAATGACGTAATGCCGATCAGAAACATTCGAAAATTTTCGCCGATTTTTCTGTGCATCATTAAGGGTCCTCCCGAGTCTCCAGGGCAAGTTTTCGCATTGGCAGAAGATCCAGCACAGATCTGAGTTTCACTGACCTTTATGTTGACGACGCATTCATCTTTTTTCTTGTAGGAAAATTTCGCTTTCTGCTTCACCTCGTTCATTTTGTCTAAAAATGGAACAAAACCGCCAAAATTTAGAATTGGAGGCGATAATCTAGCTTACAATCAGCAGTTTCTCCCCAGCCACCCACCCACCATGTTTCGCTGTGGTTCAAACGCAAAGCATTTGGAGGCAAACAAACCGGTTTAATGAAATCTGCAAGAATAAATTAAAAAAATCTCGAGAGAAAAGGATTATGTAAATAATAACCTGAAAATTCGACTTCACCTTGTAGACGAACTAGAGCAATATCGTTTACTTTGGAACTTGCGACATATTCTGGGTGTACTTTGTAAGATTGAACTAAAAATTCTTTGACTTCATCAGCGCAATCGTCTCCATATGCATGATATATGCAGTCGGTTACATTACGAATATCATATTCTCCCAAAATAACGGAATATCTACAACGATAATCAATAATACAATCGTGGGCATCAAGTTGCATATATAGCAGCGTTCCAGAATAAAAAGAACTTACACATTCCCTATTAATTCCTCTTTGATGCTGGGAGAGCTTCTATCGACGCAATGAGCAGCCGTCACAACATATTTTTTGCTGATGAGATTAGCATGACAGCCGTAATTTATTTTTCCAGCTTGATTGCGATATTTCAAGAGCGCGATCCAAGGATATTCGTCCAAATCGGTCGCTTCGCCACCGGATATTTTCTCATGTAAATCAACCAAACCGCAGCCTTCCGGACTGGGTAACAACTCTGCTTTTTCCAAGTATTCTGTAATCTTCGATTGACTAACGCATTTTATGTACGCCTGTCTGTCTCTATTGCGACAATGCAACATCCGTAAAAGGTTCTTTGTTCCGAAATGAGTTCCTTTGGTGTCTATCAAGTCGACTACTTGTGGACAGTCCTCTAAAGGAATACATTTGTTTTCTGTAGATAGTGTGGCGGCATTGCTTCGAATGCTGTTGAATCCAAGGACAACTACAAAGTTTGAACCATGTATTCCGATGTTTCTACTAATCTTCACATAAGTATGAAAATTAGTGATTAATCAGTTTTTAGATGCTAGTGAGATTAAACGCCATAATTTATAACAAAAAATTACGTATGCGACGTTTTTAATAACAATAGTAATATACTTACTTACATAAAATCATTAACACAGAGTTCATCTTTTCACATGAAAATCACTTTTAACAATTTATTTGATTTTAATAACATTATTACTTATTATTACGTACGACTCTTGGGATTTCTAAAGGTTATCGTAAAGATCAAGTTCAAACGTTTCTTTTATTTGTTGATTGATTGTGTGGTCACCTTTAGAGGACGCCACAACCGAACACAGTTATTAGGGACAAAAGTTCTAATTCGTTGGCAATACTACTTGTCCCAAATTTGAACTGTATGTTAAAAATGTGTTTTTTTTGCACAAAGTCTGTAAATCTCATTTTGAATTGGGTGGATTTTTAATTTTCATCAATGAAACTAAATACTGGCAATTTACGAATGAAAAATTCAGTGGCCTCTTTTTATTTTCAAGAATGAATCCAAGGGGAGGAAAAAGATCAGTTGTTTTGGTCATTATAAGGAAGAAAGTTGAAGTTAAAATAGCAAAAGTTTAGCGATTCTGTGTTATATTTAGATCATTTCCAAGCGAAATATATCTGGGTTCATTTCTGAAGAGAGCTGATGATCCAGTCTACGTAGGCCGAAATTTTGGTGAAAACTGCGATTTGAAGATTCCTATTGCAATCAGTTCCCAATGACACCACGCCGATCAAAAACGCTCTGTCGACTTCTCCAATTGTACTTATCTTCATTAAAGGCCCTCCTGAATCCCCAGGACAAGTCTTCGCATTCGCAGTCGACCCAGCACACAGCTGATTTTCGGTGAGATTTATGCTCACGAAACATTCATTTTTCTTCTTGTGGCCAAATTTCGCCTTCTGCTTCACGTCGTTCATTTTGTCTAAAAACTGACGTTACTCAAAATGCGTAGAAGTTACAGTTTTACTCACAGTCAGCAGTTTCACCCCAACCAGTTATCCACCAGGTTTCGCCATAATTTAGACGCAACGAGTTTGGAGGCAAACAGATCGGTTTTATGAATCCTGAAAAACTGTAAAATCGAATGTCTTTTAGGACTGGGATTGGGATAAAAACCTGAAAATTTGACTTCTTCGTTTAAGCGAATTAGAGCAATGTCATTTATCCGGGAACTGCGGTCGTAATCTGGATGCACCGTATAAGATTCGATTAAATATTCTTTGGCTTCATCGGCGCAGAATTCCCAGCTTGGATANNGACATTTCCGCACTTACACGTTTCCTAATAATTTCATTTTAAAACTTGTAGTGCTTCGATCGACGCAATGAGCTGCGGTTAACAGATATTTCTTGCTGATGAGGTTGGCATGACAGCCATAATTTATTCCACCAACTATGTTGCGATATTTTAGAAGTCCAATCCATGAATATTCGCCCAAATCAGCTGTCTCTCCACCGGATATTTTCTCGTGTAAATTGTCCGTACCGCAGTTTTCATAACTAGGTAATAACTCAGACTTTTCCATATATTCCACAATCTTCGATGGACTAACGCATTTCACAAATACTTCTCTATTTTTGTCGGCGCAGTAGTTGTCCAATAAACGTAAAAGATTTCGTGTTCCGAAATGATTTCGCTTCGTCCTTATTAAGTTATCAAGTTGTGGACAGTCTTCTAAACGGACGCATTTTTCATCTGAAGATATTGTAATGGCGGTGCTCAAAATACTGTTGGATGTAACTAAAACTGTGAACATTCTCTGTTTATCAAAATGACTAACAAAAAATAACCAACAAATCACTCACGCGATATGATTAAGATAAAATACATCTTTCCACTAAAAAATCACTTCTAACAAATTTACTCACTGTAGTTGGTAATATGGTTATTTATTAATATGTAGGAGCTCTCAGAATTTCTAAAGGTTATCGTCACTCTCAAGTTTATCCTTTTTTGAATAAATTATAATTAACTCAACCTCACATTTTAAAAAGCGTATGATGTAAAGTGAAGAATGGAAACTCCACTTCTGGTGGGTGTTCCGAGCCTTCTTTTTTTGGATTTATTTCCGTTTCGAGTGGGTTACACATAGACATACAACGACATTAATTCTTGAGCATTTATTACTAGGTACAATGTTATTATTGTAAAATCAGTTCCGGTGAAAAATAAATTAAAGTCTTATCGCAATTACAACTTTCATTTTATCTCCTTATCGATCCAGTCTATATAGGGTGGCACATAAGTGTACACTCCAGGGAAACTCCCGCAAAGCTGGCCATACCCATAGGACACCATCCCCACGATGAAAGTAGCAAACCCACTTCCAGTCCTCCTATCCAGCATCAAAGGCCCCCCGGAATCGCCATAACAACTGTCAACCCCATTTCCCACCCCCACACAAATCTGTCTGTTGCTCAGTCTTCTGCGTCCGTTGTATTTATCACATCGCGCCTGCTCCACGTACTTGAGACTCGCCTTTCTTTTGATTGAGCTGCGTTTTTCTGAAATAATTTCTTAGAATCGTTGGGGGGTTGTGGAATAAATAAATACCTGTTTCAGTACGCCCCCAACCGCTTATCGTGAAGGTCTCGTTCCCTTGCATGTTGAAGTTGCTGGGAGGAAGGCATATTGGTCGGACATAATCTGCAAGAAGGTGAGTCAGTTGGAGTTTTTCTTTTCTTCGATTTTACCTGAGAAGATGGCTTTGCGATCGAGGCGAATGATGGCGATGTCGTTGATCATGGTGCTGGAGTTGTAATTGGGATGGATGACGTAATCTTTGGCGCTGAATACTTGAGGTGGGTCTGCACAGTCTTCTCCGTATCTTTGGTAGATGCAATCGGTTTCGTTTCTGATGTCGTATTCTCCCAAAATCACGCTCTGTCTGGAACAGCAAACTCGCACTAAGAGTTCGGCTCTTGAGTTAGCTCACCTACAACTTCCCAAGATCCTTCCTCCTGATTATGTCGGGATCGACGCAGTGAGCGGCTGTCAAAACGTACTGCTCGTTGATCAGACTCCCGGAGCAAGCATACTGAATCTTGTTTCTCTTAACATATTTGAGCAACGCCAGCCAAGGAAATTCTCCTAAATAGGTTTCGGTCCCTCCAACGATTTTGTTGTCTGAATTTTGCTGCCCACACTCTCCCAAATTGGGATCAGGGAAGAAATTGGAAAATCTCTCGTGGACGTCGTTGGTGCTGACGTGAGGTCTCAGTTTGCCTTCGTCCGGACAACAAATCCGGACCTCCGGGTCGAAGTCGGTGCTGCAGCGGAACTCCCGCAGGTACTTTTTGACCACCGGGTCATACGTGTCGACGTTCCTCATGTACTCAATGAACGCTTCGCACTGTCTGATGTTCTTGCAAATGCCTTTCCGGGAATCCGGAGTTTTGCAGAAGAGGAACAGAGTGCACCATACTTTGGGGTCGTTGCCGTCGAATCCGCAATGGGAGTAGCGCAAGAATTCGATCGTTTCCGGGGCGTAAGGTTTGCTTTTTATCAAATTCATGGCCAGCGGACAATATTTCAATGGAATACATTCTATTTCGGTGGTCGAAGCGTAATCTGGAAATCACAACGAGTTATGGTTAGATTGCACTTTCTGGGCGTCCACAATTTCCGGTCTATTCACTCAATGGAAAAAAAAACAATTTCTTGGTCATGATTTAGATCAAATCAAAGTCAGATCTATGTCGGTTGGTACAGTCCCCGTTCCTAGATTGTTGTTTTTGTTTTTGTAAAACTGGTTATCAGAACATCACACGCAACATCTCTCATTGATAGTTCGTTAATGATATAATGATAGATTTGAAGTTTTTCCTTTGTTGTCTGGTGTTTCAGCTGCCTCATCATTTTCAGCCAAATTATAAATTACACTATTCATGTTGGGGCCTATGTGGAAATTATATGTCTGATTTTGCCGGAAGTGACATTAATTTTACTTTTTNNTTTTTGTATGCTACGTCACGTGGCGGATTAACTAAATACGTTTCGAATTTTACCATCAACATAACATTCTTTCAATGTTACGACGTTAATTAAGCGACTACATTAAATTATAATGTATTTGTAAAAAAAATGTTCATCTCATCAAAACAACAAAAAACTGGTTTGTTACCACAATAGTTTGACAAAAGGAACTGAAACAAAATCATCTCCGTGAAACCGATTAGTGATTATGAATTCTAATTTTGATTTTACATTGAATCTAATTTAATTTTTTTCTGATCATTTCTGGTCAAATGTATTCTGAGTAATTCAGTGGAATATTCGCAAAGATAAAAAAAATTTTGCAGACTATAGGCTTAACCGGAAGCGATTCCAGTTTCTTCTTTTCGAATGGAACATTATGAATTTGTGCAATTTTATTTAATTTTATTATTTTAACTTCAAAAACTAAATAAGAATGCTTGACTAAGAAATTACAAATTCAAAAGTAATAATTTTAATGCTTCCGATTATAGATTGCTGACTTTTTAACTTATTTTAATTCTTCAATTGAATCGATTACTGCTACGTAAATAGATCGAATTACACTATGGCAGACTCTAAATTAAAAATATATTTTTTACGTCCAATAAATTGAATTCTTAAATATTAAATCTGATATAAAATAAGTAAAACTGGAAGTATATAGTATTTGTGAAAACTGAAAACTGAAAAACCACCAGGACTGTATTTTGCTTCAAAACTATGTTAGTTGGATCTTTGAACATTAAAATTTAATTTTTTGCGTTATAAGTACAATTCTGCACCTAAGAAGTGAGAGAATGTTTTAATATTTGACAAAAACATTCAAAAAATTTCAGTAATTTGAATTACTGATTATGATCATTTATGACATATATTTCAAAAACGCTATGTATATGGAGTAAAGTTTCTAAAATTGTTATGGAAATATATCTTTTCAATGTTCATCAGACAAATTAAGAAAAATTTCAAATATATCAGTATTTGATCAACGACTGACAATTAGCTACTCATTTCTTATTTGAAAAAGATTTCGATTTTTTTCTATATTTTCTAAAAATATGACTTGGTTTTTTTATGATAAACGACTGAGTAGTTTTTGAACTTAAAATAATAAAAAAATGAGAAAATTATATAAAAATAAACAGTTACTGACTGGATTAAAAAAAATATTTTTACACCTTTGAATAAAGTAATATTAAAAAAATATATATATATATATATGGTTGAAGTTATGGAAAATGTAACAGAATGAGTAAAGACAGAACCTGGACTGAAGTGCATGTATGTATACAGAGTGTACAGAGTATACATAATGGACTCACGATGTTATTAATTTAAAAAATGTCGTTTTACGTCTGTGCATTAAGATGTAACTTTTAGTGCAATTACATTTATGTTTCATTAATTATTCATTATAATCAGTTTTTCCAAAGGGAATTCTTGCATTTATTTTTAGCGATTATTAACGGGATTTTTTTAACGCATTTTTGTAATAATAATTAAAAAGGCATCTACGGGGTGTTGCGAAATCCTGGTTTAACTTTATACGTTGTTGCTGTTATTATACAAGGTCGTGTGTAAAATAAACATTTCAGAATAATTTTATCTTTATTTACCTCAGAATTGCGCGGTCACTAAACCTGACAAGGTCGGAAGGCCAAGTTTGACCCATCACTTTCAATACTCCAATTTTATGATTTATGATGAAGACTGATCATTTACCATACTCGTTGTTATTCACTCTATACTAATCTGATTATTGGTCAATAATATCTATTGGAATTTTTTGAAAGCATTTACGTTTTATAACGTCAATAAAGTAGCATCATACACTTTTTTTGCTGGAAATTACAAAACTGAAATAAATTTGATGATTACTCAAAAAAACCAACTTCCTAAAATTTATTTAATAATTTTCCTTTGCGTCGTGTATTATTTCTTAATTTTTCCTTACGGATGTGTATTTCATTGTATTAATTAATTAATATTAGAATTATTATTCATTATGTAGTCTAGATGGAAGTAAATGTATATAATAATAATATATTTCAAAACATACATAATTTATGCTTTTGTGATTCGACATAAACCCAGTAAAATAGTGCATGTGTATAAAAACCATAATTTGTGATGCAGGAAAATGTAAATAAAAAATTAGCATAAAAGATACAATGAAATGTTTGCGGTTTGTACCTTCACGAAAACCGCAGAAATCAACAATAGAAAAATATATCGATTTGAAAAAATAATGACGTCAACGACGAAGGCGAACTTGTTGGTTTAACTATTTTCAATTTAATTTAACAACATTTCATTTGAGTTCTTGCATTGTGGCGGATTTTTCTTTGTATTTGCGTTGATTACCGACGTTTAATTCTGTTATGGTCTCCCGTTTGTCGTCCTTTCAGCAACTTAATAATGGTTTATAATGTACTCAGTTTAATTACTCACTTTCTGTCTGTAATAACCACAAAATGTTCACCAGCACACCAACACTGGAAACTTTTCGTACGATCATTTTGTTTTGAATGTTGGGAATTTACAAGCGTTCGGCCATAACCTGTCGGAAGTTTATAAACTGAAAGCGATATGACGTCACAAGAGAATTTTTACTCTGTTATTTTACTACGAATAAAAGTGCAGTTTCCACTAAAATCAGCGCCGGTGTCATAGGATTAAAACATGTACAGTATGAAATGACTACTTCCAATAATGAATTGCTTAATTGAAGTAGTGACTAATTAATTTATAAGTCAGCACGGTCGGCATTATGTACTCATCAGAATGCGAAAAACTTATTTTACATATTTATTTACATATTTTAGGAAATTGTGGTGAAACGGAACTTGATTTGCCATCATTAACCTTGACTGGTGTCATTATCAGAGTCATCGAAGACAATACATTTTTTGCTCACATTTTCGATTTCTAATACAATAGCTTTCTGTGTCCAACTGTGTTTCTTTTGATTCGACAACAATGGGGCCGGCAGGATAAAGTCACTGACTCTTGAACATCTCTCTGTAACGCTAAAAACTGCATGCAGTCAACTTGCCGAAAAAGCAGTTTTTTNNATTATGATTCTAAATTATCTAAAATCCAGTCTGTAAATTTGGACATTTTTGTATATATGGCACTTCTCGTTCCACACCTCGTTCCGAAGGAGACCACACCAACGAGGAAAGTTTTGTATTCATTCTTCAAGGCTCTTTGAACCATCAATGGCCCTCCGGAGTCGCCTCTGCAAGTGTCGGCCCCATTATCTGATCCAGCACAGAGCTGTGTATCATCAGGAGAGTAATTCATGTTTCTCTCGCAGTCTTCTTTGGATAAGGAATATATCTGAGCTTTCAGTTTAACGTTGCTCATTGTTCCTAAAATAATTCACTTTTGAACTGATATTTTACATATTCATTAGACTGACTGTTTTCGATTTTGCCCCATCCAGCGATCCATAACGGTTCGTGTTTTTGCAAAGGTGTCAGTTTTAATGGTAGACAAATCGGTTTAACGAAATCTGCAACAAAGTGTGTAATGGACGATTTGATATAATTTTAATCGGTACTTGTAAAAGTCGCAGATCCATTTAGTCGGATTAGAGCAATGTCACTCATGGCACCTTTAGACTCAAAATCTTCATGGATACGAACCGAGTCTATGGAAAATTCTTGAACTGGGTCGTTGCAGTCGCCGCCATATTGTTCATGGACGCAGTCAACATCAGTTCTGATATCGTACTCGCCCAACACAACCGAGTGTCTGAAATTTTCAATTTTTGAACAATTTCGACCAGTTTTTCCACTTACAGGTTTCCGAGTTTGGTCTGACTTGCTGTTTTAAGGCAATGGGCCGCTGTTACGACATACTTATTGCTGACGAGAGAACCATGGCATCCGTACTGGATGTGACCGGTTCTGTTCTTGTATTTGAGCAAAGCAATCCAAGTAAAATCATCCAGTTCTGCTATTTTTCCTCCGTATATTTTCGGAATTGGCATCTGCAATCCGCAGTTTTCAAGTCTCGGCAACAGTTTTATTTTCCTGCTTGTTTTGTTCGATAGTTGTTCGACTTTATTGCACAAAATCATATCTTTTGTCTCGCTGTCTCCGCATTCTGCAGATTTCAATAATTCTATCACTTTTGGATCGTAGGCTCTTGTTTCTATTAACCTGACAGCTGCTGGACATTGGGTAAATGGTATACAACCTGTAAAGGCAAAACGGAATTGAAAAAAGCTTTCCAGCGCTTCACACAGTTTTGACCTGACGGTGGTTCGGGAAAAGCCGGAACCTTTTCACACGAGATCTTTGCTTCTCTACGCCCATTTTTTGTTCCGAAACCGCAATGTGCACTCTGTAGGATATTTACAGTTTCGGGATTGTTCCGTCTTTTTTCTATGTATTTCACAGCAACTGGACAATCATCTAGAAATATGCATGCGCTATGCGTTGGTGCTGCAGAATATTTAGGTTAAGTTATCCGTAAAAATTGTTAGTTGCACTTACTCAAATTCTGGAAAACTTGTAAGAAGATGGCCAATAAAATCAGGGACTTGCACATGATTTACTTGATTTTCTTAATTTACTTAATTCTAAAAACCTAATGCACTGAAATTCGTAGTATACTATATATACTGACACTCGATGGCAATTCCAGGGTTATCATAAATGTGACATCCTTCTGACTAGTGATAATTATGTTATTGTTTTTTTGTATTATACAGGATGGATGTGTTTATAAGAAGCAGTTGTTTCGTTTTTCTGCCATATTTTTTGCTTCATAACTATACTGAGAAGATTCAGGAATCTCTTTATTCCTTTATTTATCTGATCATCACATTTATTGTTGCTATTTTTGCAAGCAACGAGCATGAATATGTTCCTAGATTTTTTTATTTGAGACTCCGAGAACACGATGTTTGAAATTTAAAGTCAACAGTTTCAATTTTTAAAAATAACAAAATATTAAGATTAGTGTTATAATCTATGTTGGGTGGAAAATATCTCCTAAGATAGCATTTGAGGCAATATATATGTCAAAATAGAGTAAATTTTTATTGGACATTTAATTGTGCTTTTACAAAAAATATTCACTCCTTGACATTGTCCCGAATCCACTCTGTAAACAGGGCCACGTTGGTATAAATTGCAGCTCCTGATCCGCAGGTTCCTCCGATTGACACCACACCAATCAAAAAAGTCTTGTATTCTTTATTGTAAACTCGTGTTACCATCAAAGGTCCGCCGGAATCACCAACACAGGTGTCTGTGCCATCACTGGATCCGGCACACATTTCAGTGCTGTCAAGACGAAGAGACAAATAAGAGTAGCAAATTGCGTTCGGTAAAGGAAATATTCGGGCTTTTAGTTTAACAGTACTCACGGCACCTGAAAGCGTATGTATTAATTAAAAATGTATCAACACTGAAAAGATACAGACTGTTTTTGGCACTACCAGTTTTACCCCAACCGGAAATCCATAGTGTTTCATGTTTTACTACTGGCGCTAAATTGAATGGTAAACAAATTGGTTGCACGAAATCTGGCAAAGAGAGATTGTTATATTTGTCGATGGGAACATTAATTTTTAACACCTGTAAATTTAGCTGTACCGCGCAATCGAATCAGAGCGATATCACTTCTGGCACCTTCTATTTCATAATTTGGATGAATCTGAAAATGTTCTATAAAAAATTCCTGTATGGGATCAGCACAACCGCCGCCATATTCCAAAAACTTGCAATCCTTCGGAGTTGTCGTATCGTATTCGCCCAACACAACTGAATGTCTAAAATTTACAAAACGAATTTTAAATGTAAATGGATCAAATAAAAATTTTACAGATTTCCGATGTTTCTCGTTTGATAAGAATCTAAACAATGAGCTGCTGTAACTACATATTTGTTACTAATCAGAGAGCCATGGCATCCATGCTGAATGCGAACCTTATTCTTGTAGTAGAGTAGAGCTAGCCAAGCAAAATCGTCGAGTTCTGCAACTGCACCACCCGCTATTTTAGGCGACGGGGATTGCTTTCCGCAGTCTTCAAGTTTTGGCAAAAGTCTGCTTTCATCGCCTTTCGATGCAAGAGATGTAAATTTGTTGCACAAGATCATATCTCTTCGCTTGCTGTTACCGCAACTTGATAACTGTAACAATTTTATTACTTCTGCATCGTACGGACGAGTTTTGGTTATGGTGTCTGCTGCTGGACACTTTATAAAATGGACGCAGTCTGTAATTATGTAATTATACAGAAGAACGCGATAGCAGTAAAAAATAACAAGTAAAGTTCTGACCTTGGGGTATTTCTAAGCGACATATTTTACACAAATTTAGTAACACTTGCCACAAAATTAACACTGAAATTTGCTTTCTGTACATGTTCTTCAATCTGCAGTCGCCGCTGTAAACTGGTTCTAGGTTGCGCATATTGCCACAACTATCTCTTAAGTCTGTTGCTAGCTTTTTGGTTGTGTACAAAATTAGTTATAGTAACCGCAGACGTGAATGATGTTCCTGCGTAGGTGTACAATTATTTTATTATGCAAATGAACACTTACCTAGGCAAATACCAAATGCCATGGCAAGTGGCAAGGCACTTGTTTAAAAATGTTAACCTTAACTGACTAGTCTAGTAGTTGAGTTATTTTTATTTGGTGCTACTGTGCAAGCTTTAGCTCAC
>QDEB01109123.1:0-12029 GCA_004193795.1 Asbolus verrucosus | reverse complement strand
TACTCAAATTATTTATTTTTAAATTTTGAGTTAATCGTTACAAAAAGCTTGTACCTAACTTTTTCGGAAAAAAATTTCCCGGATTCGCATTAAATTCGTACTGCAAGTAAAGTACTCATGCGGGAAAATTAATTTCCCGAAGACGTTAGGTAAATAACTATTTTGATATTTATTATATTTAAACATCATTTTCCCGTCGATATTTTAGAACCCAATAACTTCTTAAACAGCTTTCGCATGAGTTCGGTATAGAAACGTAGATCTTACTTATGTTTTATTCAAATTATTAAATAATCAAGTCAATTATTCTGAACATTTTCTGATTAAATGTTTCGTTAAGCAACTGCAGCCTTTGAAAATTATTATGGAATATTTAACAGCATTTAAACCAAAAGGAAAAGTTATACATGCATTTCAGCTTGCATTCCTGTTTCAAATAGCAGAAAATGAAGTTATGTCGATTAATAAATACTCCACAATTTTTAAAAGAAATTTCATTTTCATGAAAAATTCGCGAGTTCTGCGACAGCTTCAGCAAATTGTAACTGCGACTCCTAGTCGTTTGATAAGTTCTAATCTGAATGAGTAAGCTGTGACTTCTGAAGCCACAATTTCAAGTTTGAATCGAAAAAGAACAAAAATCTTAAAAATATTTCCTCTGACGAAGTCTCTCATTGTAAGTGATGATGTTGGCGACTATTACACACCCCATGCTGGTGGGGGAACCAACTATAATCCACTTTTACAACTTATCGATGAGGTTATGAACATATTTCGGCCTAACATTCATTCGCTATTCACACACGTATCTTTGCTTAACGAGCTTATAACTAAATTATGTGCATATTGTTAACATGTGAACCTGTTAACAATAGTAAACTAATATTAGGTAACTTCAACACAACATAAAGTTGAGGGTGAATTAAATTACCCCTCTCTCCTTATGTCATCGGAGGTATATTTTAGAATTTGTTGGTTAATTACTAAGAGCACCCATTTCAAACTTGAGCATCATTCATCGTTCGTGAAACTAATCGGTGTATTCAACGCAACCTGTTGAGTTTTTCGTTATTTCGTTCATTTAGACGAAAACTAAAGTAGCAGCAGCGAGCTGGAATTACCATCCCAGGAAAATCTTCTAAATTAGTCCGTTTATAGAAACAGCTCACATGGAATTAAATTACCTAGAAAATATTAATAAAGCTGCAGTGCTTGTTCGTCGTTTCGGAATGAATTCGCTAAGATCTCGTTGACGTAGAAACAGAATTCATGTAATAATCACGAAAGAACGTTGCTCTCGTCTAACCAAGTTATTTAGTTCTTAATTGGCATAGTTAGTATAATGATGATTGGCTGTTATGTTCTCTCCTGTTACACCATACGCAATCAGGATCTCCTTCGTTAAAGTTAATTAAATCGATTAAATCCACGTCTCCAGGTATGCCCGTGTGAGATGACGTCCGCTCTTTTTTGTTTCAATGAAACATATTTCATACGGGCTCGGGAGGGGCCCTCCTGCGGCGATACTGAAGCATTAAGCATGGCGGCCGCCTGCATTTCGAAAAATTTTTAAATAATCCGCTCGTATAGACTGAACGAGCCATTGACTTCCGCAAGTAACTCGTATTAGGAGTCATAAAAATGTACAAGTAAATGATCCTTGCAGGCCAGAGAGCGGATTTTATGCGGCTGTGGCATCGAGGAAAACTAACATCTTCCATTGAGCTTCAATAATACACTTCAAAGTAAAGAAGCGATACTCTTCACATTTCAGGTATAGAAAAATTTGATTTTGAAAGCTGAAAGTCAAAACAGTTTCAAACTTTATAAAAAAAACAATAGCGCTTTTCGCTAATGCAAACAGTGGACATATTTTCTTAATTTCTTATTCCTAAAAATATCGAAAATTAATAAAATTGGATAATAATAAATTACAAATTAAGAGTTTCGATTTTTTCACATATAATTTTTGATATGTTGATATTAAAAATTTTTGTATTTTGATTGTTTGGACGGAAAATCACAATTGTTTAGGTAGTTATTTGGTTGTAGGCGATCAATTAAACTCTCTGTTCATTGTTCATCCAACGTCTTGGTTATTTTGAGGGTGACTGGCCTAGACCGCTTCTCATTTGTTGAATTCTTATATAACAATGTTAAGATGTGTGCATACCGCACTCTCTCTGGTTTCTGTGTATTTTTGAAACGGTCTGCAAATCTCCAGTGAGGGTGGGCGGGCGCCTTAAATCATTCACCACCGGGTGTGGGGTGTTGGTTTTCCAGGAGTGTGCCTTATTATTTCGTTCTGAATCGCATGAACGCTTCGATAATTTTCCTGTCTGTGACTAAATATATTAGATCGCTAAGGGTTCTCATTAAAGTGGAGGATGTACGAGACAAAGGATTTCCTTCAGACAAACCGACAATAGATTTATCCTGACATTTAATTAGAGTCTTTTATTATTGGAGCAAAAACGAGCATAAGGCTGGCTTAAGAAAAAATGAAAACGGCCCGTCAGAAGTGAACTCGAAAGCTCGAATCGAATAGGACGACGTTGAATAATAATGAAGGATCTTCGACAAAAAATACAACTTCTCGGGAAAGGAGATACCGGCATGAAAAGCGGCCCGTAACATTTCACATTTCTTAATATACTCACTCAATTTCCTGTTTTCACTCTACCGAAAACTTCCGGTATGATTTCGTAGGTCAGTTGAATTAAGCGTCGATTCAGTAGCTTCTCGTGAAGCTGTCAATTTTATTTTTATTTTCTCATGAAACTCCGACGAATTTTGCTTCTTCGGCGAAGGATCCCGTTACTACAAGGAAAACTTCTCAAGTAAATTAAAGGATAAACCAAATCAACCGTATTATAAATCTAACAGCGCTCAATAGACACGGGGTGACTTTTTCTTCCTTTTACATCCTTAACGTTATTCAGAATTCTCTCACTCTCGTGCGGTTTTAAGCCGATTTAATACAAATAAAAATTAAACCAATTCTAGATTCGCCTCTTAAGAATTATAAAAACTGGTTCTAATATTTACGTCCATTTGAATGTATCAGTCTCCTCTAGTCTTAACTTTACATATTGTTTTCATACACTCCATATATTCGTAATTTTTTTTGCGTCCAACTTCATCAAAACGTCCTTTCTTCTTGTAGCTTTATGTCATTCGCCGGTAAAAGTATCTTGAAACCTTTTTATGTTAATGTAATGCGATTTTAAATGTTTATTACAAAGTCGGATATTGTTTGGAAAAATGTACTTCAAATAATTTTGTAATAGATGTAATTTATTACTATTATTACCATTTTTTTTATTATTATAGTTCGACCTAGCCAGCATTGGGTCGTTAAATATGCGCCGGGAAATTCTTGAGAAGTTGAGAGCACGTTTTCCACTTAAAATGTACTAAGCGACAGAAGATAGAAAAATCCTATTGTTGAAAGCAAATTTTACGTTAGTGCTGATTTTAATGGAAATTTTCTAAGCTCGACTCCTTCTCATTCTCACAATTTAATTTCATTCAAATTCTAAATTGCTCTTCTTGTCAATATAGCTTTCCTTTCAATAGAAGATACACTGCAGATAATTATTATCGTGGTTAAAATTTGCAATAGTAGCAGTAACTTTTAACAAAAATGAAAACGAAGTTCTTAATGCAATACGAAGTTTCGGATCGGTAACACAATTGAGGTGCGTTTAGGTCGAGTGTTGCATTACAACTTTAAAATTCAATACAACAGAATAACTCCAGTCTAGATTCTGGGCTAAAATGTAATAATGCGCATTTTTGAAAAACGGTATCGAAATGCGATTTCAATTAAAGTCAAGAATGCTCATTTTGCACACCGTTTTTATTTCGTATTTGACGCATACAAATTCCATGAGCTAACCCCTGGGGTCTCGAAGTTTGTAGTAAACTTGGAAATTGTATATTAATTTCTGAGTTAAAGTACCCGGAGGGCCGCCGAACTTTACTCCTTTCGGCCCTTGCAATAAAACGTGGGGCATTAAGATTTTCCCTGCATTCGTTATAATATGCCGCCTATCAAATTAATTGCTTTCCATTATTTGTTTGTGTCATTAAAATATACATTTTGCAAATTAACGCCGCAACTCAAACATCCAACTAATTAAACGTAAATAACGTGTAATATGGATTTTATTTGTGACGCAATGTTTTCGGAGGGGATATTTCAATTAATTGCTTAATAAACGTTACCCTCTCTGTTTCTTGGAAAAATAACCTCTCTAATTAAATAATGTAATTTCGCAACAATAACTCCGGCTTTTCATCACGAAATCAGGTAACGGAGTCTGTTCCAGACCCGGATGATTAAAACGGCACGAGAAAACAATTCGAAAGGAGAGACAACGATTGATGGAAGTCCTTGGACGAGTTAGCGACCGGTGGTGTGTTCCTTTTAATTGCTGCGTCTTTGTTTCGGTTATTTCTTTTGCGCAAACTTCCCGGATGGATACGGACGAGTTTCGTTCCGGGAGCGAAGTGATAAATGCGTTTTTAATTGTCCCTTGCAGACAAGTACCAGGCCTGGACGCTTTCCTCTGACCTCCTCCACGATTTACGCCGCACAGCGAGCTGGTCGCTCGGAACCGGAATTTTTACCGGAATATTCCGTGCGAACAGCAGATATTAATATTTATATCACTGCTAACGAGAGTGCCGGGCAAGTGGGGCAGTCACCCGGAAAACAGGTGATAGTTGGATAAGCGTATATTTTTTCCGGAAATGCGTGATAGTAATACCAGAGTATAGAGGGACACTGACATAAATGCTAATAGCCAAGAATTGCTTTAACAAAAAATGTACGCTAAATATGTACAGTCGAAAGGAGAAATGAACAGTAAGTTGACTGTCACCGCCGGACATACAAAGATCGGATCAAATTATGCAGAAATGACTGAGTTGTTATCTTTAAGTTATGTACTGCGGATATTGTAACATATCTTTGCAACGCATTTTTAAAACCGGAACAGCTTAACTAAAACTGGCATGAATTTGAATGTGGGTATGAAACGCTTATGTTTTTCATACTGTTTTAAAGTTAGAAGTTTAATGAACTCTCTGTATATTAACCGTTGTGTTTAATGGACGGTTCCACGAGATTATATTCAGGAAAAAAATTAACAAAGGAGTATCGGATCTAAGCCGTAGATACATGCATGCAGACCGGAGATTTCGCCTGGAGGTTCCGGAATTACGCATTACCGTAAACAGCGGTTCGTCATTAGGCAACTTGTCCATTAGCGAGACGCTGATGATCCAGCATGATTCTGCATCCCCGTAGAGCTATCGCCGGAACTGACCGAGATTTTACGCTTCCGGTTGCTCTCAATTATTTTCTAGGTAAGCTTACGCGGCTCTAAACTGCTGTTGCTTCTAAAATGGAGCTTTGTCAGTTGTAAATTGCAAGTTAATAATGCAGTACTTGGATAAAAAATGAAAAAAAACCGTTCACGTAAACAAAACTTCGCCGATAGGTGGATTTGGAAATCATCTTCAAGATTTAACGCACCAACTTCAAAACTGACGTTGATGGAAATTAGAAATTACGTTTTTGATTTTCATTCTAAACTCAAAGTAATTGCAGATGATACCAGTGTAGACTTTCATCGTAATTGGTTAAATAGTTTTAAGCGTCCTTTTAGCAATTTTATGTTGTGCCTAAATTGAAACTCTGCTGGTATTTGTCATCACTGAAATTCCTTTTCATGCTGCTGATTGGCTTCCAATGAACTGCTGCTACCATCGATTTGATGATGATGCGATTGTTTCTTTAAGGATGTTATAGTCTTTTAGATCGCATCACTGATGTTCTATGTTCATAAAAATGGACCACTTTATCTTCTCATACTGAGAAATATTTCTTTATATATTACTGTCAATATCTCCTTCACTTATCAGTTGATCATACACAAAAGTGATTCTCATTTTTATCGACTGCTCAAACGTCACTTCAGTGCTGTAGAGAAGAATTGGGAGTAATAATTAATTTTTTGATGTGGCTAAGCAGAATGAATTATAGCAAAAAGCGAAAAATTTATAATCTTAAAAACTAAATCTTTCCAAATGAAAAATAATTTTTGTATTGTTGGAATCTCATCAAGATTTGACAATATTTATTTCCAATATTTAATGAAATTAACAGATGTTTATTGACATTACGAATCTACATTAAAGCAACAGAATGCAAAAACTACAAATCAGGTAAGTACCAGATATCATGCTACAGTAACTGATATCATCAGCATTTGTATATTTTTTTAAAAAAAAGATTACATTTACTTCAATATTATTTTGGCACATTAAACCAACAGTCGAGGAAATATAATTAAATAATTAATTAATTTTTCAAACCATGCCGTGTTTTCTGAGAGAGATCCGGAATAGTTAATGGAGGGATGTGAATGTTTGGAGTGTAATATGAAGATATAAAATGCATAAATGGTAAAAAAATGTAGACAAATATATAGATAGTTCAATTTAGCGTTGGTTCTTGATCTTTTCTTCCTCAGAATCAATTTTTCATAGTTGTTCATTTGTCAGTTTTGTTTGCACATTCATCTGCAATTTACATCTCGTGTTCAATATAGCAACCGCAGAAAAATAAAAGATTGGGAGGACGAAAAGCTTTTAGTTTAATTGCGCAAAATTTATCATCAAGACTGGCCCAAAATCCAAAAGGTTATTTCGAGAATTTTCTTTTGCTGATGTGAAGTCTATAAATTGTTCCTCTTTTTCCAAGAAAAGATTAACGGGGTTTCTCACCCAATCGTGTATGGCCATATCGTCGTCAGCAGTAAATTTATAAAATTTCCTTCAAGTAAAATGTTGCACACCATGAAATATCTGGATCAGCTTAAAACTAAGATAGAAAAATTCTTAAGAGACTAGCTGTGTTTGTACTGTCTGAATTAGTCAATGAAAGAAGAGAATAAATTCATGTCTTAACGACAGTAAAAAATGTTTTTTATATATTTTTTTCCGTTTGGAAGAGAAAAAGAATAACTGATGCTTCACCGGTTGGTTTGAATACAACAGACTTGTGCTACAGCATCACCATTCTTGTCAAATAGAAGGCAAAAGTTTCTGTTTAAAATGTATCGAAAATGGGTTTCCTCTCTTCGACAATCTAATAACTGTTAAACACTACTTGTCTATGAAAATTCAATTTTGAGTTCTTGATTAAATTAAATTGTCGCTTTTGATTTTTTGATTTTTTTCAAATTCAGTTATTCCAAATAATTGTTGGAAAAATCTGAATGAGTCAAACAAAAATAGAAGATTTTGGGTTCACAATGCTTTGAGAAAGCTATTCTTGCATTTTTGCCATTTAGTAAACCCTCTGTATACTAAATACACGGTTGATGAATCGCAAAATTTGCTTTTACAACCGTCATAGCTTTAGATCTGATACCTATGGAAATGGGAAATGTGAAAAGCTTAGACATTAGAAAATTAAGGTTCGAAACTAACTTCTGAATTTTTCAAATGTTGTTTAGGGACCCCCATTAAGGACCCATTTTGGAAATATAGTGTGTTGCATAATCTAAGAAGCTCATGATTGGTGAATGATTCTTTAACTTCATAGACATCTGTCTTAATCAATGTTAAATGTTAGAATTAGAATATCTGTTTACTAGAATACTCCATATGTCCAGAAAAATATTTTTTGACTCTAGGACATCCAGTTCAAAAGCAAGAACAGAAAGGTTATCTCTCTTTCTAGAAGTGGAGTTAATTGTTGACAATTTTCATTAGTTCCTTAGATTTACCAAGTCTCTAGACTAATATTTACTTACCAATGCCTTCAATACAAAGCAATTCAATTAACGTTTGACAACGCGATGAATGCCACCTGCTGGATACCACGTTAGGTTTAAGGGAAACGAGTGGAGCGTGTTAAAATCGTCCAAAATAGCCTTCTAACTATGTCTGTTTGAAGACATCAAAGTCCCAGTTATTCAGATACGAGGCTGTTTTAGGTCCAAGAATTTCCTTTTGTCACTGTTTCTACAGTAATTTAGACAGGTGACAGCTTATGAGTTTCCTTCGTTCCTTATCTTCGGCAAAGTTACGTCTTTGTCACAGACGCGCCATCCAAGAAGAGGAGCGAGAAAAAGCCGCCACTACCGTACATAATGATTGTTATTGCACCCTGTACATACCCAGCGACGGTACAAGCAATGACTTATTGTTCAGTAGACAACGGTTTCCGCATCCGTTTCGTTGCCAGTTTCCGGAAGTGCGCTTAATGTTAGCAGCGCCACACGCCGTCACATCATTAAACTACAATAAACACTTATCGCACAAAGGCAGTTATTGCTATAAAATAGTGGTCGGGGGCGCTTTCACTTTATTTCTTTTCGGCGTGGAGATTTACGATGTGGACTATTAGCTGTAGCGCGTGATAATTCCTGATTCTTTTTCCACATCTTCCGTCACCGTGCGAAATTGGGGATGACTGGAATTCAAATGACGATGCAGTGACGTGTCGAAATCACATGACATCCAATTGCGCCCGGTAATAGAGCTGTCACAGAACTGCCGGCATTCCGTCAATTTTCGACTTTAGTGTTAACTACTTCGAGTTCGACAGGAAGGAAACGTTGCCAGATCGATACGCGATGAAGCCAATCGAGGAAAAATCGACGACTTTTGTTGGAAGTTGGAAAAAGGGCATGTTTCAGCGGTGGACGCGAAGATATCCGTTAAAAATACTTGCCAAAACTTTTTCGATGTGTTTATTGTTAACTGATTAATCAAAGACAGCTGCAACGAAACGCGTTTCCGGATTAAAATTTCGGCACCAGTGGTGCTTCAGCGAACATAGCAATCAGACTGAAGCATTATAATTTCTTAGAAAGCGTTTCTGAAGCTTCCCGCCTCTTTGTAGTTTGATGAGCTATTTGTTACATTAAAAGATGGCATTGTCTTTCGTCCCCAGTCTTATATTCTTTCCAGAAGTCAGCGTCTCGGCCATTACGGCGTGTTGTGTTCAATTATTCTCTTTGTGACAAAACTGACAATTGACTCTTCTTCCCGTCAAAGTAAAATAAATGTGTCGCAGCCAAACTCGAAATGTTGTATGGTGGAAATAATGAGGTAGTTGCGCATATGATGGAGGGCGGATTTAATTGCCGTAGTGAAAGAGGGCATTTCCTGAAATGTTTTCAGCTCGATCAATTGAAATGGATTTCATCCATTTCAGCTCATTAAAATATAAAGCTTTTTAGTAAAAAGACGCCCCGAGAAAGGACTAAAATTCCAGTCTCTATCTTTAATTTAATTATCTCCAACTGAAAAGTCTAATTTTCGTTGAGCAAATAAAAGTGACCCATTTTTCCTTCTCTTCCAGTTATTATTCAATAACGTTGATAAAGCGTCGGATTTCAATGGGTTCATTGAGCGTGCACTGCTTCTTTTTAGCTCAACATCTTCATTATACGGAATTAATGCTAACAATAATGGAAAAGTCCCTAAATAGTTGGCTGTCTAGTTAGTAACTGATTAAAGAAAACACCTTGAAGTTCTTATCTAGCCGCTTCAGTTCGGGAACATCTGTTTCGGTGACTGTAATTATAGAGCTACCAAGGGCCGACTTGTCCATTTAATAATTACTTTCTGACCTATCTTTCGGATCAACAAGCTACTTCACCCTTTTTCAGTTCTTAACTATATAAAATTACTGCCATGTAACAAGACTGCCCAGCCAAATTCCATTCGTTCTAAATCGATGAAAGAAGCCACACGAAAGAACAAACAGCAAGACTTCAATAAAAACAAAGATAAATTGGTACTCTTTATAAAATAAGCGAAGGTAGCTATTAAAATTTATTTCTGGAAAAGCACTAGTGCACTGTTATTATAGCGATTAACCGGCTTTTGTGGACCACTTGGCACGGCCTTGAAACCGAACAGCTGCAGATGACCATCTCGTTAACCATCGCCACGGGCGCCTCGCCACTTGATGAATCGAAGGGCGCTAAAGAAGTGCCATTTATGCGTGTCTAAAGCAATTAAGTGGGAAAATCAGATTCATGTTGGAATTTTTGCATTTTAATTGTATGCACTTTCTCCTCAGCGTTGTTGCAGTTTATGAGTTGGACATACTTGCGGAAGAAAATTTGAAAACAATATTTGGGGGATTTTATTCCTACCAGTGAGGTGGGAATGAGAGTTTCAGTAATGATTGTAAACGCTCAATTGTCAGTCGATTACTTTAATATCATTATACATTTTTATTTGGATATAATAATAGTTCAACAATTATATTGCACGTACCAGTTTCAGTTATTGCTGAGATTATGTGGGGTTAAGCTAATACCCCAATATTTCAAAGTAAGATTACTCGAAGTCTGTTAACCCAGCATATTCTTGCTACCAACATAAGATGAAAAAAGTTTAAGTTATAGCACAAGGGGTATAGATGTAACCATCAAACTTTAATGTCCGTCATTCGGTATGTTGGAAATAAACTTTTGTCATGGAATATGGTACTTTTCCACTTGGAATGTAATGTTTGAGATAAAATTGGTTCACCTTACTTTTTCACGCATTTTTATTGGAGCCTCAAACGAAACTTGACTCTCCTTTTGCCATTCTCGTTCTCCCTCGAAATTAAAACAGTCATAATAAAGTAAGAAAGTTAGGGTCGCAGTCACTGAAATCCGATATGAAATAAAATATAACATGTATCGAGCGGGGTTTTATAAGGGTGGCACCCCCGTGAAGCGTAACAGAGAAAACAATAAGCAAAAACTGCACTCTTGTAGATGCACAAAAACTACAGTGGCTTTAGCCATCCCCGGGGCGATCAGAATAATGCGAAAACAATTCAAAACAATACAAAAGATTTACGAAAATTTCTCCAAAGTATTGCGAACTACTGCGCGTCGCTTTTGAAAGCAGACATGTCAACAAACAAGACACCCCCAGAGAACAGACGTCGACAAAGATATTGAAGTGGTCGATGAAGTGAAACTTTTATCCACCATGAGTAATTGGCCTTTGATTTCCCCCCATCCAGTTGGACTGACATGAAGAATCCCCCCGAAAACGCTCCTGGTGCGGGTATCACGTGACGAAATTGTCCTGTTCGCGTGTAATCGGGTTATGAAGGAGCGCTTGTGGGGCGGATCCGACTTGGCACTTTCCTTTTAGGAGGATTTAGTCCGGAATGAGCTTAATGAGGAAGAGACGATGCAAACTTTCATGCACGCGACAATATCGGAGTTGAATAAGACGCTGATAATAGAAACACATTGAAATAAAATAATGCCGAGCCCTTTCAGGCGCTGCGAGCTTCCAGACTCCCTTAGCTTTCAATATGAGAAGAGAGCTTTTGCTCATTACAACGACAAAGAGAGCTTTTTGTTTTTATTATTGAGCTTTGCGTTATTTTTATTTGGCTCTCTTAGATTCCGACGCACTTAAGATTCACTACTCCTCGTCTCAAATAAAAGGCAGTTCGTTAAGAAATATTTGATTTCGACGTCACAAAGAGAAATTTGTCACTTTTATATAAACACAATCGCACCGGGAAAGATCAAATACGCTCTTTTTGGAGGCTTTGTGCCTCGACTGTTTGCTTTCCCAGTTATTGGCGCTTTTGTGAAAATTACAATTGCCGCAACTTGTTGGCGGTGGGTATTTTTAAAAAATAAATCATCAAATTTAACGAACTCAGCATTAACAATTGCCCCCACCAACGAATTTGTATTTTTGCCACGGAAAAACTGAGAATTATTCTCGCTACAACCCGATTTCATTCACCAACTAATGATAAAATATTAATTAGTTGCAACTATTTCACACAAATTCAAACAATTCATAAATAACTCGTTACTGCGTTGGTATCTATAATTTCACAACATACTGTATTCGCCCGTGAGAACGTTGTACGTCATCAATGAATCACCAACATAATTTTTCAATTTTACTAAATTGTTGCATAGAAAAATCGCATCCTGTTTGGTGATATTTAGTTTACCAATTTG
>QDEB01109004.1:0-11753 GCA_004193795.1 Asbolus verrucosus | reverse complement strand
TAACGTTTGCGAATTGCAACATTTACATTTTAATAGAAGTATTAATTAAATTAAACAGTTTAATACATATCTACAGTATTATTCCAAAAGGAATTTTTGAAAATTAGGATCGAACTTATTTTCCTTGTTATTCTAGCCATTCTGAATACGTTGTGCAGACGGCTATGATTGTCCGTAGCAGCAAACAAAAGCCACATAGTTGAATTTAAATTTGTTGATCAAATATATTGTTATCAGATATTCTGAGAACGATAACATTAATTTTGTCAATTTTTACCTAATCTGTTGTTGCATTTTGGTTTTATAACAGAAAACTTGTATCTAATCAAGAAACGAAATGAAAGATTTTTTTGGATATTTTGACTTCATTGCGTCGGTTTATCTGCTTGCAAATTTATTCTTAACACTATTAACAAGTAGAGCCTTCATATAAATATTAAAATGCCTCAAATGGATGTTTTAAAATTTTTTCTATCTGATTTATCTGATAATTAAAAAAAGTGGATTTAAAGAAAAAATGTTATACTTATTTTTCGACTTATTTTAATTCATAAGAAGAATATCTGACAAATAAATTATGCATTTTTGAAAAACGGGAAAGAATTATTATTGAGAAGTTTAGAAGACTACATACTGTATTTTTAAACAAACAGTTGATGTGTTTTTTTTTGTGACATTTCTTATATTAAGACCAAACGTACTATTTATTATCGTTTTTGTTTATTTTTAACGACCGCCGAAACTTGAAGAATATTCTTATTTTGATGTTTTTATTTCGTTTTCAAAATAGCCACGCATGGTTGAGCTCGAGGTTATCTATTTGTTGTGTAACATTACAACATTGCCACTTCAGAAACAACATGTTGCTTAAGACAGTATTAAAAGAGAAAACCGTACATCAGTTTAACTCAAAAAAAAAGAATAAAAAGCAAATGAATTTAAGGATAATTCATTGACTTATCTAAATTATGTGGATTAAATAATTTCAGAATTATGTAACAATTCAGTTAAAAGATGAAACAACTGGAAATCCCTGAAATGATTCTAAATTTAGAAGCCGTATTTTCCAAAATAATCCATATAAGACTGTTGGTACACGTTTAAACAATGTTTTGAAAAAAAAAAAACGAAGTTGTCGATTCTGCAAAAATCCGAGATTAAGTGTATTGTAGCAGAAGAGAGATTTTGAAAGCAGGATGTAAATGTGTTAGGCTGGTAACTTTTCATCTTTACAACGTAAATTCTAAAGTTAAAATTTTTTGTGTCGCTATTGATCGCTCGAAAGATGCAGAAAGTATTTCATAACATATAATTTATAAAAGAATGTCGACAAGGTATTCAGTCGGTGCTTACAATACAAAATTTATGAAAAAGCGAACAATTTTTGCTTATAAAACATAAAAAGCTATTAAAAATTTAAAAAACGTTCCTTTACAAACCAAATTACGCACGTTACATTAGTTGCATGTTTGATGGCTTAATTAATTTCATTGCAATCTCTTCAATTGCCCAATTAAAGCAACATAATTTCACGTTTTTTTACCTCACATCCCCGAATTTAAACATAAAGCATGCACGACGAATTGAAACGAAATCAAATGCGAGATAAGATAAAAATTATGTTACGCATAATTACTCACCATAGCAATAAACAAGCACCACTAACAATACTAGGAGTTTGTACATTTTCATTGCTTCACCTGGTACAATGCACGGAACTAAACTTTGTAACAATTATATCGTAATGATTATAACCTAGAGCTAAACCTGTTCTGAGCGTCTTCAAAATTCGCTATTTCCAAGCCCAAAACATTTTCGCCGTGGGAAATCCGTAGTTTAACCGATTCAGTTCTTTTTTTTTATAATAAATGTTATTTATAAAGACGATAAAATTGATAAAACAAAATATTTCACGAACAAATTGCATCTGTGTGGGAGGTACCTTGAAATCCCTGAGCACTTAAGCCGACTCCGAATCCTGTGCATTTTCAATAGACTCGTAAAGGTCCCTCAACAGATCCTTCAACATTTTGTTCGGAACTCTCTTCCGGATCAAGGAAGTGAAGCCAAGTGTCTGACTGAACCATTCATAGAGATTATCCAGACAGCCTCTTATGTCATCGCTGTATTACTTACTATATTACATCCTTTTTATATTACGCTTCAATAATACGTTAATTATTCTATAATCCGGGTCATTGATTTGGGGATCGCAAAAATCATTTGCCTTAGTACTTTCCTTTTCACTTAATATGTCCAATCACACCAGGCAGGAGATGTCTGATTCAAACATATTCGTCTAAACAGTTGTGAAGAGAATCAAATAAAAATCAAAATCACTGACATGTTTTGGGCAAATTTATTTATTAATACGCCCAGGAACGCAATTCTGGGGATTATTGAAATGTTTCTATAATAAAGATTGTGTTCCGAAATCACATAAATGTTGATAATGTTTATTTTTTATCATATTATGAAAGAAATGTGTTATAGATATTAAAATATCACATTTTGTCTAAATAAATTTTAATGAGACTTGGAACATATGTATGTAACTTTCACGTCAAGAAAGAAATTGTATATACTAAAATAAAATAATCAGTTGAAATAAAATTTTATACCGCAAATATACTGAAATTTAAAAAAAAATCGATTTAATTAGGTTATTCTTATATATTTTTATCTGACAACGGGCAATTTATTTTCAAAAGTGGTTAGAATTTCGTATCTGTTGGTCTTAAAACGCCTTTGTTTTTGACAAATACGTTTATGTATATAATTAATTCTATGTTAAGAAAAAGTAACATTTTTGCTGATGAAAATACAACACTAGTTTGATTTTCATTTCTCTGATTAACTGGTGCGTTCTCCCAACAGAAAAGTTTTAAATACTGTCTAAATAAAATTGATTATTTTTAATATCTCTAAGACTCCAGGGAGGCACTGATAATCTACGTAAATAGATGCAAAAAAATCGTAATATCGATTAATGAAAAAATAGTACACAATTTATTTATGTTGGAACTCCTAAAAAGACTCAAATTTTAATTTATCGAAATAACTGGTGCATTATTCATAATAACGTTAATTGGGAACCAAAACTCTCATACATAAATTTTATTCTCAGTTGTTTTTACTTGCCTGAAACTTACTTGAAAATGAATTAGTAAAATATGAATTTGTTTGACTTTAATAATAACTTCTTAAGTATAGAAATTTTTACAACAAAAAATGTACACTAAATTATTCCATCATAATATCATAGATTAAACACTACGAGCCGCTTACTCACATTAAAAATGAATTTGCTTCAAGTACGTGTTTACAATCGGTATCTATTGATTGAATTCAATTTGTAAACAAGTAATTAATTGTTAGCACACCATGTAGTTGCAATTGGCATTATTAAAACTGCTCATTTACGTAATTACTACAACAATAACATAATAATGATACTTTGTAAAACATTTCATTATGGAGAGAGAACTTCAGTCCAGAATTCAAAAAAAAATTAAGCATTTTGTCAAAAATTAATTAGTCCCAAACTCTTTTGTTGCCTTTGCTAGACAATCTTATTATGTAATCACAAAACTAATTTACGTATTCGGAAAAGTTTACATTATTAATAATGTTGTTTAACAATTATAGTGATTGTTTATGTACACAAATCTAATATTAATTCCATCTCTAGAGAAAACAAAGCATTACCTCAAAATTTCGTGGATTAACATGACACTTGACAGCTACTGACATATTACGCTAATAACAACATTTATGTCAGTTTTTTTGCTTTTTTAACAATTTTTCAATTTGCAAGTGCCGCTTGGTTCACACTGTGTACAGTAACACATACAGAATTTGCTGTAAACTCCAGGTCCTTACAAGTTCAAAGTGGTTTTCATAATCGGCATCCTTGCGCTTGCAGTTTCTCATATTGCAATGCTAAATATGGATTTCAGAGTTTCGCTAAATTTGCAAAAGAATCAAGTTCAAAAAATTATTTTACTTGAAGAATGCTTGTAGTACTACTAATGGATTGGTTTTGGAATTTTTGCGGTTAACTATATTTAAAAAAATTCATTTGGCTTATTAATGGATACACAAAAAGGGCACCAATAATTGAACACCTGTATTTCGACTTCTGAAATCAATTGGCATTAATTTGAAGAGGCTCGTTGAGCAATTCGGTTTCATGCTATGTTGGTCCTTGATTAAACTGACTGATACATAATGGGGTTTATTATAGGTTTGCACAAGAGACTTTACATTACCACTGAAAATTTAGCGACAGTCTTTTTAAAAAAAGAGAATAAATACATTGTAAGAACAAGCGATTAGTATTAACAATTTTGCCTGAATGGGTAGGCAACCTCGTCTCTAGCTATAAAATTGTCTAACTTGTTGGAGCGAAATCTTTAAACGCAAACAATACCGAATCAAAACATTATTGATCTGATGTAATGATAGTTTATGAAACTGTAATTTGTTAATTGCTTTTATAAAAAATATGTAAAATAAGAGATTGGCATCGCTAATTATAGAAACATAAGTGCAATTATCACGTAATTGCTTGTGTTAAATTGATTTTTATGATCATAACAATTTTCTTCACGATAGTTAAATTAAAATTAATCTGCTTAAATGAATAAAATAATTTGAACAAAAATGATTGATGATCATCTATTGAACTGTATTTAAAATCATCCTGAATGAGAAAGAGATGGATTTCCAGATGTCGAGAAAGAATGAAATGAATATCAATTCCTATGAATCAAATAAATTGCTATTGGCCTCAATAGGAGATTATTCTTTGTAGAATTGATTGTTTAATCATATTTGATATTTTTCATAAACATACGTACAGTTTGTGGTATTTTGCCTTGAGACATCAAGTTGAATCTACCTCCGGTTAGATCATAAAAGAGTCAAGGTGCTCCTCGTCATCATGATTACTAAAATATTCCAAAATGGACAAATAAAAAGAAATGGATTTTTTCTAAATGAAATAATCGTTGATTAAGTGCAAACAGTAAATTTTAACATTTCACCGCTTGTTTGGTGAACCTCAAATAAATCAAAATTTCCGTTAGGGTCAACTGAGGGTCAAATTTCGCGTCATTTTTTTTCCAATCCTACAACTATTAACGAATCCGCAATAACAGAATCTTCTACACAACTTAAAATAAAGTCATCCATACTCACATCACGTTGCGATTGAAACACAATTCAAAACCTATTTTTCACAATATTATTGAAACAACAAAGATACCGAACTAAAATATTTAATATTCTTGCATTGTTCTCTTACTTTTTTAAGAAAAATACAGTTTAGCCTGAAGAGAATAATAAAACCCACCCCCTACTAGCTCCAGCAATTACATATTCTAAAAAGTCTATTTCAACGATGCACAAAAGAACATGTTTAACTTCCATCAACTATATTGCAATAAATCAATAATGCAGCTGGCACAAGAGTTTTTGCATCGACAAGGATGACCAGAATATTCTATGAGAATCAAACCTTCCAGTATTTTATTATCCGACATGAAAAGCGCAGTTAGGTTAAATTTCAGATCAATATGATATCTGAGAAATAATAATTAAATTGTAAATCCGATTTTGACGTTTACCCGTTTTGCGTAAAGATTTTTTTTTAATATTTGGGAATCCTTCATAATGAATGACAAAAGGACATGTTACAACACAAGATTGGTATATGTAATTTATTCTTGGATATTTATTGAGTGGTTTTATTATTTATTTTATCAACAGGTTCACTTCTCTCTACTTTCTGCATAGAATCTTTGAAATTTTGGCGTAAAGGTGCTGATTTAAGCTTCTTTATAATATTCTAAATAATGTTGTCGATTGTATATACTTGTTGCAGTATTTAGATTTTCATGTGCCATCATTATATTTTAGAGTTTGTTCGACTTTTGTGAGCCCGCCATACCAGAACGAACTTATAATAACTTATAATCAAACCATTCTATTGCAAATAGTTTATCGAATAAATGAGACATATTTTATGTCAGCCTACCTATATTGCTGTCAGCTATGCAATATGAATCATTCGTCAGTATATTTTAAGCATTTGAGTCGCATTTGTGCAAATTAATTTTTAATTTTTCTTAATTTTTTAATTTGCCATTCTTGTTTATTCCACTCTCATTAAAATGTTTATTTCTTTATTTATTATTTTGCTAGTTAAGGTTAAGTTAGTAATAAGTAGCAATTAGAAATAATTGTTTCAGTTTTGTTAATTATTTAAGTGTACACTGCTAAAATATTTACCCTGTTGGGTGATAAAGATTGTTCTTCTTATTATTATTATTAAAATACCAAAAAGAAAAATCCTATCTATGCCACTGGTCAAAACGAAAGAAAATTTTCGATTTTTTCCTAAAATGGCATTCAGATTGGATTAAGTGTCTAGAAACGAAGAAAAAAAAGTGTATCTACGTATACGTTTCGCATCACCGACCAAATACCAAGATTATCACAACGGCTTAAGTTCAATAATCTTGGACGTCATTCCTTAACAATACACACATCAAAATCGTTTAGGTGGCAGGATTTTATAAATGTAACAATGTTTAATATTTAAGAAAAACAGTAGTAAAATCTTGTCAAAATAAGGCATAAAGGCTTTGGAAATCCAGACACTTATATCAGAAAAAGCAATAACTTTATCCTTAGGGTTACCCCACAAATTCCAAAAGTTATTAGCTGTTACAATTTTTTTCATTTCAAATTCAAACCTATGTAAAATTCACGCATTTTCCGTGAACAAAGTTGGTCAGAATACAAAATTCTTTAACTAAATACTAAATGATGTGGATTTATTAAGATCCTCACTTACGCAAAAGTCGTTATGTATTTTGGCGGGAAAATCCTCCACATTATTAAAAATTTTTACAAAACTCAAATCATATTGATTTATCTCATTTTCTCAGCAAGAGTTAAAGTTTATTCTAGAATTTAAAATATTCATAATATGTAAATTAGACATGTCAACTTTACCAGTGTTAAAATATTGAACAACTTACTTATGTATGAAGTTCAGCTGAAAGATTTTTTTTGTTTAGAAAAGAGAGTAAACACGATTTCTACACCAACTTCTAAGAAACGATTTTAACATGAACTAATTATATGGTTGGAGTAGCCGTACAAAAATTATTTGACCCAGAAATATTATAACCTGGTTATATAAAATGAAAACATTTTATGATAGTCATTCCGTACCTCCAATAAAAGCCACTCTCAAGAACTGTTCTTTGCGGCTTTATTGCTCACAACTTTCAATTAAAACAAGGGAGAGCAAACGAGATATCTTCTTGTAAAACGGCGACTCGGCAGTCAGACCGAATTTTATCTCCTCAGAATTTCAAATTCCAATAACTTCTGTTACTTAAACGAAAAAACTCACATACGATTATGCTTTTTCAGTGTGTTGTTCAATTTTTTGTTTAAAGAAAATTTTTAAAATTGTATCTGTTGTACAAAAAAAATAATAATAATAAGACGTAAGAATTTAAATTGTATAAAATTAAATTGAAAACTATAAATGTTGTATTTTAAAGTTTTACGATTCCAAAATGTTTCCCATATTCTTAGTGTAATACTTTTAAGATAATATTTAGATTATATCAGGAAAAATCCAAACCAAGAAATCAGCTTATTTTATTCTTTCTTTTTTTTTTGTTAATTTTTTTGAGCTCCTGATAAAGTTTTTGATATATTTTGACGTTTTGTTTGGTATTTATGTATATGACAATATTGTCATTATTTTTTTGTGTTTATTTTCAAAATCAAATCATTTTGTCATTATATACAATTTTTTAAAATGATATGCTTAAAGGGTTTTTTCATATATTTTTTATTTAATTGTCTACCTTTCTCGTAAATTCTTGTACCTAAAACTTTTGTTTTTACATTATGAGTAACTCAAAAATACGAAAAATATTTTTTGGCAAGATTAGTTTTCAAAAATTTGTTTTTAATGGCTAATTCAAACTAATTCAAACGCCAACAAGTTCAACCAGTAGTAGTAATCAAAATGCGAACGGTTCTTGAACGTTGATGAAATCGAAAATTAATTTTTAAATGTTGTGTTAAATGAGCAGAAAAGAGTCCTCGTTTGTAAAACAGCAATTTTTGGAATTCTCCATAGAGACAAATATAGTTTTAACCGTACAAGAAGCGAATTGTGATCCCATCTGCGGGATTTTTTATCATAGTTCGTTCAAATCCCACCGCTCTCTGCTTGTTATTAAGTACAACGTATGGTGACTACTAGTGACCCAATGAATAACAAATGACACGAAGAATCCAATTTCTTATTCGATCGCACACAAGGGAGAAAAGGGTGTACTTAAAGTGCATTGCGCAACGTAATTATTAACCGAATTGAACAGAATAACCATGGGGTGAAGACATCTTGAAACACATTCATGAAATAATAAATTCACAGGTGTTATCGGAAAAGAGCCACGAATGTGGCATTGTATTTATTTTCTTGAACGACTCCTGAGATATTCTGAACTCTGAACTTTTGACACAAATCCATTCGTTGCCAGTCTTAAAATAACACTGTCGGGGCTACGCCTATGAAAAATGTTCGGTATGAAATGAACTGAACTAAAACATCCAACTGATATTCAACTTCGTCGCAATAATAACAATTTTATAGTGAAAAAAAAATTAAATACAACACGCTATTGGGGGATAAAAAGTTAGGTTTAACACTATTGTTCTAATAAGTTTTTATTGTATTTCCCTTGATTATTTAGGATCATATCATTTCCATTTCAAAGGGTTTCACGGTTAAATAAAGCGTAACCTAGAAGTTTTTGACGTGTATAGCTTCATTTTGAATAATATTACAAGGGCGAATTTCTCTACTCGGAAGTGTTGATTTCCAGGACTATGCGAAACTAAATCGATAATTTAGTACTTCAAACAATTAAGCGAATTAGTTTCGTGTTTAGTATTGCTATCTCGGTTTTTGGATGAGTCTCAAAACCGTCTACACGTCATTTAAATCACATAACATGAATGGCTAAAATAATAAGTTTGGTAAAATTTTTTGCCATTCACGCAAATCATCAGTTAAGTTTTATTTATTGCTCTCCACGGTTGTCGAGGAGATCACAGGAGTTGATGCTGATTTTGTCGGTAATAATTCATAAAAGAATCGTTTAATATTCAAGTAATGTATTAAGTTTCCCCTTAAGCCCATTTAGATATCTAATATTATATCCTTTAAAGCTAAATTAGGTCGAAACTACATCATAACATCTTGCTTCCTTGTCGCCAAATTTATTGCTACTAGACATGATGTACTTAATGCAATGATTTGTCAAATTATTTTGTATTTTGGGGACGTAAGGCAAGTGTATTGTAATGGTTGTGGTTAGTGGTAAATATAAAAATAGCGATTACTAATGACGGCTATTATATTTTCACGAATTTCACGAATTTGTTAGAATAAAATTGTTGTAAACAACGAAAGTGTTGTTGGGTGAGTTGGTATTTGAATGATATCGACTTGTTTGTCTAATGTGTTTGTAAAGGAAAGAAAAATATATAATGTATTTTCATTCCACATCAATACTAGCTAAGGAAAAGCAACGAGAAAGAAGGGATTCTCTCATCAACCTGAAACTCTCTGGAGAAAAGCAAAATCCCCGAAATACAATTTCTAAGCTTGTTTGCAGCGTATTGTCTAATTAACAAGAACAAAACAATGAAATTTTAACGTGTTCTGTCGAGTTTTAGTGAAATTTACTGTATGTGTCATCCGGTTAGTTTCTTCCGTGATTAATTCTTTGGGCCGATGGTCCTTGACCGAATTTACCGTTCCAGACTTTCGCAGAACACAAAAATTCGTTGCAGGAGCAGGAAATTCAGGATTAAGTCCGAGTTGGATTCGCATGTTAAGCAAGATGAAGGCGTATAAAAGGTACTCTTCGAGTCAATGGCCAGTCATTCAGTGTATCTCAGTGTAGCTGCTCGTTCTTCGATAACTAACATGTTCTCCCGGATATTGGCGATCTTCACTGTCTCCATCCTTGCCTTTCGCAATACCGGTGGGTTGTTTTACAATTGCTGGAATAAATTGGTCTACATGTTATAATTTCAGAATCAGCGCCAGCTGTTAGTAAAGCGAGACAGTTCCTTCCGGCCCTGCCAGGATATGTTCCTGTTTACATCAGGCCTGGTGATACTCCTCTGGAAGATATTAACCCAGATCTGGCCGAAGCTTTCAACAGTTATGCCCAAAAGCACGCGAGGCTCAGCTTTGGACGCGCCAACGCTCTCGATGGCAAAATACACGTGCAAATTGACGACTCTCCGGATGACATTTCCATTGTGGAAGATTTGAGTCTGGAAGAACAAAATGCCGTTAGTCCCTCCACTAAACCTAGTTTAACTGAATCACAACACATACAAAAAATCCCCAGGGTCTAGCTCCATTATTTTTTAGACAAAAATACCTATTTATTATAGATAACTAAAAATAAAATTATGTTAAACAAATTTAGTAGTACCGTACTTGCATTACTAGAGTTACAGAACCTTTGTAAATATTGATGTAGAAAGACTAAACATTTTATCTTATCGTATCAGTTTGAAACGTATCCGCGCCCACAGTTATGCTCAGTTTTACAGGTGAATTTAACTATCCTAGTCACAGGTATGTCAAGATTTTATTTTAATACCTTCACATTTCTAACCATTAACTAAATTAACAATCTTGTAGTTATTAACTTGGCTTTTCAACAATTATTAAACTAAATCTCGAAATACTACCACTTCTATTTTTTTAACTTTTCTGCCTGAAATATTTTATAATAGAAAGGTGAAACAGATTAGCTCCACCTGTCATATTCCGTATCTTAACCAATATTAGTCTTTATCTAATCAAAAACGCAAATCAAATAATGAGTCATAATTTTGTTGCTTCAAGCAAGCAATTATTTGAAAATTTATTGTCCTAGCATTCCAGAAGCCAGTAATTATTATTAGTAGAAGTGTGAGGTTTTACTTCGAACTTTGATAAATAAAAATTTCAAAGATGAATATGATGAAACAATCCACTTTTGTAATAGGTTTTTATGTCACAGAATTATGATAAAAGTTCTTAACTGACAATTGCTCACATCGACAGTGCGAAAACGATATCCTAAATAGGAAATAAAAGAAATTTAAAAGCTGTCATAAAATAGCAGCGCTTCGCTATACTTAATTTATTACTATATACAATGGAGAGATGAATATTTAATTATATTTCGTAGTAAAACAAATAAATAAATAATTATTAAAGGCAGTGATAAGAGTCTGAAAATATTCTTATTATTTGGTTATGCTAATTGAAAAACAGTATAAAATTTATGCATTAATGTTTATCTCACTAAATTGAGAACTACCGTGAATCATAACCACGTGAATACAAATTCTAATCGAATACAATAATTCCATCACAAAAATTTTTAAAAAGCAGACAGTTCAAAGGAAATTACAACAATATTTGACAACTTTTCAGTTTGTTAAAATAATAGCCCACCTATATTTGTTTCTGTATCTTTTAATATTTTTTGTTATTTTCTGTTTTGTTTTCCGATAATTATATTTCACGACTATTTTTGATTATGAATGAAAATCGATTGTGAAAAATATTTAATCGGCAAATCATCAGTGAAATTTTATCATTTCTTATTCGATTATTTCTAGTTTTTAGCGCACGAGCA
>QDEB01108981.1:0-17498 GCA_004193795.1 Asbolus verrucosus | reverse complement strand
CTCGACTGGGAATCCCTCTTTTCGGTGACCAAGACAACAACATTCGTGCCGCTGAAAAAATGGGATTGGCTGTTAAGGTTGCTTACGAAAAAATAAGCAGAAAAACAATACTCCAAGCTGCCAAAAAATTATTGGAAAACCCCATGTAAGTATTTTATTTTGCTTATAGTAGAGAAAAATATCATTTTTTTAATCATAGTTATAAACAAAATGCTGAACGAGCATCCAAACAGTTTAAAGACCGTCCAATGTCACCTGTGGACACTGCAATATACTGGGTGGAATACGTTATAAGACATAAAGGTGCACCACAATTACGAACGACAGGTGCTGATTTACCCTGGTATCAGTATTATTTAATTGATGTTGGCATTATTTTAATTTCTATGATTTTTTTAAGTCTGTATGTTATCTTTCTCCTGTTAAGGGTTCTTTTTAAACTGGTAACATTCAAAGAAAAAATTGATTAATTTAGACAAATAAAACGTAATTAAAAAAACGGAAAATACGTTTGAATGTTCTGAAACAAAGACCTTGATATCTCCATGAAAATTCAACCATATAAACTCTGCTTTCTTCATCTGTTGAACAGATAAAAAATATAAACATCAAAATATCCAGTTTTTAAGATGCAGTTTGTTTTAAAATATTTTTATGTAATAGTAATTATACAGTATAGTAATAAATATCAGCGCTTCACGGGATCCTTAAACTCTTCAGTGCAAAGTTCGCGATAGTAACGCAATCATTCGAATTGATACATAAAGTTATATTTCTGGTCGTGAGAGATTTTTAAAACTGTAACAATTTTTTTGTTTGAAATAGTTTTCGCGATTTTACTTTAGCCAGACGACTTTTGGGAATATTTCCTTTACTCAACAAAACCCATTGTTATTATGTTATGTTTGAAAGTTTGATGAAAGGACTTGCAGAAAAAGAGTGTTGTTGAAAAACGTAGTGTTGTTACACATTTTCTATTTAAGGAAACTCCACCCACGTATGTTTTGTTGTATCTTTAAACTTGTTACATAACTGTCAATATATTTCTTAAAGATACAATTAACTGAATTTGGTGGGAAGCCTTCCAATTTTCATCATTAATTTTTCGTTCAATGCTTTTGATGGTATATCCCATTATGACATAGTTCACTTCATAGCAAAAAATTGTGGATTTGAAACAGCTTTAAAAAGTCCAACGTTACAAAATTTAAAACAATGAGAAGTATGACCTGTTAATAACACAAAATTGTGGAACTGACTGCATGATGAGATTTTGCCACTTTTTTAATGTCCCTACAGTCGCTCTTACCAGCAGTATTAATTTTCCACGAGGAAGTGATAGGATAGGAAATCTAGACAATCCTTCGTACATAGCAACTTACTTTACTCCATCCACTGACAAAATGAGTTTAGATGAAAGAATAGAAAACACAATTTTGTTGATTTCTTCGAAATTCTTGTTAGTATATAAACAACTAATTATATAAAAAATAACGAAAATTTTAAAGGTAGAATTTTTTAACTAGGAATAAATCAAATCCAATGTTAAAAAAATTTTTTGGACCAACTTTCCCCAATGTGGATGATTTCATTTTGATCACTAGTCTTGTGATAATCAACACATGAATTATGCCAGGCCCACAGTGTCCAAATTGGTAGACTTCACACGTATGAACCCAAATCATTATCCAAAAGTAAGAATGAAAATTTTCCAGTATACCTCGCTATAAAAAACTGAAGTAACTTGAAGACTTGGTTACAACAGATAGTAAGGGAATCAATTTTTACAGTTATGGTTTCAGGCCATCCCAATGTTGAATTTTTTGTTTCTCATAGAGGTTTAATGGGGAGTGAAAAAGCGTTTATTACGGAGTCCTCAGCCTGGGAATTCCCCTATTTTCAGACCAAGAGCACAATATACGCTCCACGAAAAAAATGAGAGTTGCAGTAAAAATTGCTTATGAACGGATAAGTAAAGATAGGATACTGTAACCAGAAACAAAACTCTTGAATGACCCTACGTAAGTAGGGTATCTTATTACCAACAAAGCCAAACTGTATACTTCTTGTAGTTGTAAACAAATTGCTAAAGGAGTTGCCAGACAGTTTAAGGACCGTCCATTGTCCCCTCTAGACACGGCAATATACCGGGTAGAGTCATAAGAAGACACAATAGAACTCCACATTTACGAGGCGTAGGGGCTGATTTACCTTGGTACCAATATTACTTAATCGGCGTGGGAGTTATTTTAATGTCTGCATTTTTCGCAGCCTTCTTTTTTACTTTTTTCTTGTTAACTCTGCTCCTTAGATTACTGAGCTGAAGAAAATTACTAATTTAAAGAAAAAATAGATTAATTGATTAAAAGAAATAAATGGTTACATATTTTTCTAAATAGTGGAATTTTTGAAACTTGACAGAATCACACACAGAATTTTGTAAAACCGGTATATCTCCTTGACCTAATGGTTATGGCAAAGAAAGTGGTATAGCCAATGAATGACCAGCAGGAAGGCACAAGAAGAGGAAAGTGCAGTCGTCAACAACGTTGCGGTCAGTTAGTGTATTGTGCAGCAGGAAAAATGGCCAAGATCCTGCTAAAATCACGTCATATATTCGTGTTAATTAGTGTACTGTGTTTTACCGTCGAAAGAGGTAAGTAATCAGATTCATAAAAACATAATCATTAGCATTGCGGTTCTAAACATCATTGCCTAAACAGGAAGAATTTAAATCCGCAACAAATTGCCATTGCACGCCAGTAAATGGATGTGAAAGTGAATAATTATCATGCAATTCGCAATAAACTTGCTTATTTTTAAAAAATGTTGGTGACATATTTGGATTTACGTTTTGCATCGAAGCGAAACGTGCAATGCATCACAATTGTAGCTCTTTCGATAAACAAAGGGAAATATTTTGCTCAAATTCTAACTGAATAAAGAGATGTTAAGGCGAGTATTAAACTCCGTACAGTTCCAAAGAACAAAAACAGGTTGTCGTTATAACAAGTTTTTGTCCGTTAATTTCGCAGAATTCCATGTGAACCCACCTTTCAAGTTGCAGACTGCAGAAGAGATTAAATGACTACATCTAGAAGGACATCTCGAAAATATTTAAAAATTTCAAATGATCATTGCTTGTTTTTTCTTGTTGAATAATTACCAGATCAGTGGATAGAGGAGTTATGTTAATGTTAAAATTTAACCTTTTTCTCTAAAGAATTCAAAACAGGCACGTACTTAACCTGATTGTTTAACTATAAATTACTCACAAACTTTCAGAAGGAAAATTTGTAACAGTGTGGTGATAGCTAGATATAATTTCACTTTTAATTAGGCATTTTTTAAACAAGGGGCCTTGACAACGTAAGGTTATTATTTTAGTCTCAGTAAATCGAGGTTAAAGTAGAAAGTAATGATGGTATATGTTGGATCTTCAGCTTTCGATATTTATTTATTTATTTTTTTAGCAATTTTTTTCCTATTATGGCCTGTCACAAAATTAATAAACGATTAACAATATTTCATCAGTACTACACAAGGCTAACTAGTACTTGTTAACAGGAAATTAAATTAAGAAAAAAGTATTTTTAAAAAATATACTGGTTTAAACTGGGGCGTTCGTATCATAAATAGCACCCAGAACATATTTGAAAAATGTGTGGGGAAGAAATATTTACGGCTCTGTTTTGGTCAGTTTCATTGCAATTATTCTTCCTGCATTCTTTCTCTTATTTACAACCTTGGAACAAACGACTATTTAGCAACAAGTGCAAATTGAAACCTTGGGTGTCATTAAAAAAAAACAAATTAATTTGTAAATTACAACTGGTGAAAGAAAAATTCCATAATCGGAAGAAGATTTATGTTTAACAGACAAAATTTAACTTTCATCTGCACTTTCATGATTTTTTTTAACTGTTACATGATTTATTAATTAGATTCTAAGAAAATGAAAGTAAATTACGAGAAAATTTGTGGTTATAGGACTTTTAAAGTTTTATTCTTAGAAGTATCTTTTATGTAATGCCGCCAACAAAAACGAACAACTTGTAACAACAATTTTATAAATTAAAAACCTGACATGAAATCAACAGATTAAAGAGTTGTTATAAAAAGAAAACCTCCGCTTAGGTAATGTTATTTTTGCAAAGTAGTTATAGCTTCTGCTGGAATGTGGCCTACATTTTACCATTTAAAATTCCTACAGGCGACGACGAAGAAGATAGCACGTACAGGTTTTTTTTGAGATCTACTATTATTCTCAAAATTCATTCGAGTGTGCAATTTCAAAATGTTCGCACAATTTAGCCTTATTTTCAACACAAAGCCACTTCTTTGGTCTACATAATATTTTAATTAATTGCATTAATTAAATGTAACGACCTACTAATTTGTATAATTAATCAAGTTGTCGTCTAGTAGGTTAGAATTTTTATAAAAAATTAAACCTTGAACAATTCTTTCAATTATTAAATCCATTTTCCGCACCTATTTGGTAAAAGTGAACTTGAACTCAAGCTTACGAAAGTCAAACTTTTACGACACGACCATAATGTACTGAGTGTACTACAGTTTCTATTCATTCCATCGTCATCGGTTTCCATTGAAGATCCATTCAAAACAAATATGGATGACCGCATTTTTTCTTAACACAGAAGCTTTAGAAAGCAGTAAACAAAATCACTCGCAGACAACAGAAAGTTATCAATTGATTACCGCAAATGCTGCAGAAAATTTTACATGATTTGTCACCTATAGATATTTGCAGTTAAGGGCCAAAACGACAGAAGAACCAAAGACGAAAAGAAAAATGAAGAATTCGAATGCCCGCAAGGTGTCGGCAATGGAAATTTCGCAGATCCAGCGACTTGCAGGAGATTCTATCAAGTAAAGTGTTCTTACTGCGTTAAAACAAACTAATTAAAACGGTTTCCAGTGCGTGGACGGGTATCCATACTTAAACAGATGCCCTTCGGGATTATTTTTCGACGACATCAGCAAGTTCTGTACGTTCAAAAACGAAGCTCGTTGCGGCCCGATCGCTTCCAGTGAGTTAGTTATAATCAAAGTCTAAGCAAAAGTATAATCAGTCTTTGCGTGTAGCTCCCGCTCCTATTACTGAACCGCCTATTGATTTAGCTGTGAAATGTAACCCAGCAGAATGCGAACTTCCTTACTGCTTCTGTTCAAAAGATGGAACTTTGATTCCGGGAGGACTTGATCCGGATGATGTGAGTTTTTCTTTTTGAAACAATGGAGAGTACATTACAAGTTTTTAGACTCCACAAATGATACTCTTAACCTTCGATGGTGCAGTTAATTTAAACAATTATGATCACTACAGGAAAGTATTTAATAAAAAAAGACAAAATCCCAACGGCTGCGATATTAAAGGAACTTTCTTCATATCACACGAATACAGTAATTATCAAATGATTCAGGGTCTGGCCAATGAAGGCCACGAAATGGCCACAGAAACCATCTCGTAAGTACTTTATTTTCACAACGAAACCAAATAATTTTTAAATCTCCAAGTTTGCAAATGGGTCTGCAAGATAAAGGCTACGAAGAATGGGTCGGTGAAATGATTGGAATGAGGGAAATCTTGAGACACTTTGCGAACATTTCCAAAAGTGAAGTTGTTGGGATGAGAGCTCCATTTTTGAAACCTGGTCGAAACACTCAATATAAAGTTTTAGAAGATTTTGGATACATCTACGACAGTTCTGTTGGAGCACCGCCTTTACCAGTACCAGTCTGGCCGTACACTCTGGATTATAAAATACCGCATGAGTGTAAATCAGGAACCTGCCCCACCAAGTCATTCCCAGGTCAGTCTTCGGCGAAACTTGCCGTTCAAAACAATCGTTATTTTTTTTTGAATAGGTGTGTGGGAGATCCCCCTAAACGCTCACTACGTGGAAGGCTATGAAGGAGGTCATTGCCCCTACTTGGACCAATGCGTTTTGCATAATCACGACGCTCAGGAAGTCTTTGAATGGTTACAGGAAGACTTCAGCAGGCATTATGAACAGAACAAAGCCCCCTATATGATGCCTTTCCATACCAACTGGTTTTCAATTAAAGAACTTGAACAAGGCTTGCACAAATTTTTGGACTGGGTAGTAACACTGTCAGTACTGCACCCATGAAGTGATATTTTTTTTAATTTAACTTTTTTCAGACCTGATGTGTGGTTTGTAACGGGAACACAAGCGTTGACTTGGATGACTGATCCAAAAACTCTTAAAGAACTCAACAATTACGATGGATGGAATTGCAAAAACAAGGCGAATCTGCCGCCTAAAACATGTAGTAACTCCAACAAATGCGCTCTGAATTTTAAATCTCCTGACTTGAATTTTACCGATACGAGATATTTAGAAACTTGCAACGATTGTCCGAATCAGTATCCCTGGTTGGGCGATGCTGAAGGTTCTGGGATTCCCGGAAAAGACAATTACGTTCCTGATAATGTTAGAAAATAGTACAATCACGTTTTAGCAATAGATTTCTTTAAATTAACTGTCTAAGCCAAAATGTTTTAAATTAAATAGGTAATATCATTAAGGTTATCTATTATTTAGATGTAAGTATTCCAACAAAGTCAGGTGTGAAAATTTTGTATTGTTGTTTTTGAAAAATAATAAATAAATTATTGTTACTAGTTATTTAAATTCCTTAAATTGTTTCACGCTTACCACGTCAAAGCTATTGGAAACAACTTCAAATGATGCTTCTGNNTTATTTACTTTGTACATGATCTACAAAATTTATAATTTGGTAAAAGCTCTACAATCCAAAAATTCTATTTCTATATTTTATCTTTTATAAATATATTTTTATCACTAACAATATTGCCATCACTAATTTCATATAATTATCTCTTTTGTGGGGAACTAATTGATTATTAAACTTTACAAAGCCAAAGCGAATTATTAAAAAGAATTGGTGTAAAATCACTGGGCACAGTTTTCAAATACAATATAACGAATTTCTAATAATCATCATAAAATTTAGTATATAAGTTTATATGCTTCATAAAATTAAAGATAAAATATTGAGCTTAGAATAACCCAATAACCTCACGTTTCCTATCTTAACATTTTTAAAATGGAGTTCACAAAATGTGAGGTTAAGTAACAACTACCTGTCATGAGCTTACTGTGGTTTAAGCAGTCTTTAATTTAACTAAATTAAAGCTCTGAATGACTAGATAAACGTGGACCTTTCTTTATTTCTTTTCTTTTTTTCTTGGTCTTACTAGGAGCAACATCAAGACTAGCTTGTGAATTTTGTTTCCTGTAAGGGTTGACATAATTCGGACTTCTTTCGATGTGTCTTAGCTCTTGGCTGACTAAAGACAAGGCTTTTATAGTACTATTATCTAAGAGATACCTGACTTGATTGCAAAAAGCAATGCTCCATTGCAGCAACACATCCCAGTTATTGTTGGTCTTTAATACTGATACTGATATGTCTGGAAATCGTAAAATGATTTCAGAAAATAAAGCAGTATTTTCCAAAATATTAGATAAGGCATCTTTAATTCTATCGTCTAAGGGGAAGTCTGATACACCAGGAATATAAGGTGATGCTTCGATTGTCGCACGGCTGTCCTGAATTACTGTAAATACTTTCTCTGCCATAAGCATTATCATTGAATACTGTTTTTCATAACTGGACAGTTTCTGGAAACTTTTGATTGCTTCTAGCTGCTCCGCTCGTTGTCTTTTAAATAATTTTATATCTAAATAGGGTTAAGATCAATCATTTTTAAATTTATTTTATAAAATTATTGCTTATGCAAAGGATACATAATTGTTCAGCAATTTCCGATTCGCTCGGTTCACCAACGCAAAAATTAAACGTAAATAAAACTAAAACAATTTGAAAATTTTTCATTTCTTCCCTACATAACCTTACAAAATTTATTGACAGCAAACGAATAATGTCAAATAATTTATAAAAAGTACACAACACGTGACTCAAGTTTTCAATAGTTGTTGAAAATCTCGACTCCGCCTATGTACTTTTTAACGAAATAATAAATTTACAGAAGACTGTTTTACCAAATGACAAAAAATTGTTATTCAAATGCGAAAATGGCGACTGGACCCAAAGTTGCTACAACCCCTTTGGAAGTGCTCACAAACGATGGTACAAGAGAGGCTCCATTTATAAATCAGTTTTGGGGTCCTGGAATTGGAGGCGTTTTAGGCTTTACAGCAACAATTGTGGCCAACTGGGCCACAAGAAGACCTATGTTAAGCGGTTAGTGTGAAAACATAACCTATAAATAAAATATGGCAACTTACATAATCCTTGATTAACGCGTTTTAGGAATTCAAAGGATCGCTCTTATAACAGGAGGATGTGCAGCTGTCGGCAAATATGTGGATGACTACAGAAACGATTATTTAGCAGAAAGAGATGCTGCATTTCGCCATTATATACAGTTACACCCTGAAGATTTCCCAGATTTTAGTAAGTTAATTTTCCAAGTTAGTGTAACCTAGTTAATATTTTACTTGCAGCGCGCCAAAAATATGCTGATGTTCTTGAGCGCTGGATTCCCATTCGTTAAATTTGACACCTGTACATGTCTTAGTAGTAATTTTAAATAAATTGTTAATTTATGTTTGGATTATTAAATAAGCAGCTGTTGGGCCGAGTACATGCTGTAATCTCATGTTTTATCACATCTTTATAGTAAAATAGATAAAATGAGGTTGCATTAAACACTGCTTGATTATCCTTATGCCATTAATGCCTCCAATGATAGAAGGAAACAGACCAGTACAAGTAAGTATGCATTTCATTTATTAATAATTGTGGGCGAAAATACAAGTATTTAACTCCTAAACTGTATACATTGTAAATAATCAGAGTTACTCTAAGATGTGATGTTGTACATTGTTTATTTGTATTGAGAAAAGCCTACAAAATATAACAATACTTATACAATCATTTCCAAACTTCAAAGTTAGACTTCATATAATTCAACATTAACAAACAAAATGGAAGAATCTGATAAATTTACTTTTGGTTAGAAAAATACATGTATCAATAATACCTCTATTTCTACAAAATACATTAATCAATAAATACATTAGTCACCCTTTAATTCATCACAGACTACAATAATTTAATTTTGCTGTGGTACTCGTTTTACTCCAAATAATTATGAAATAAAACTGTTTATAGACTGTTTACAACCTGAATCATATAAATCAAAAAATAAACACTAGACATACAACATCCTTGCAATAAAGCGATGTTTTGATGTTTGATCTTAGCACAAGTGTGTTATAGGTCTCGCATTTGGTTTTTAATGAAACAGAACTACATAATCAAAAGCATTCTTTAGTAAGTGAAATTGTTTTAATGAAGTGTAGACATTCACGTTTTGGCAACATTTTTCAATAATAATTCTAAATCAAACTGGCACTTTATCAAACAAATGTAAAATCTATCGCCTCTTTTTGTTCTTCAAAATTTTTTTTCAGACTGTTCTGTTTCACAATTACAAAATTTCTCATTGAATCTCATAATTATTGTACCATTTCTCAGTTTCACTATAATACCGAATATAAAAATAAAATCAGCTTTTCAAGCTACTCACTAAATTTATCTTATTTCTAAACAAGAAAGATGATTCTATAAGTTGTTTTTTTCTATGAATTTTATAATTTCATAATCTATTTTCAGGAAAATCAATTTACATAAAAAAGTACTATTGCAAGCGGACATCCAAATATTCGCACAAATCATTGAATCTTATTTCCAGTTATCGGCAACTCACTATGGTGATTATTTTAATGTAGACTTGATTGCACAGATCTGCACTAAAAAACGTGGTGCTATCATAAAACACTACTAAGAGAGGTAGCAGCAAATAAAATCTATTACCCCCATAAACAGCCTTGTATAATGCATGGTCATATTGCTAACTAATGAGGAAATTAGTTTAGGCGTGATTGTATGTAAAGAGAGTCGTTTTAAAAATTAAAATTGCTCGGCATATGATTGAAAATCGATCATCAAGAAAAATGAAATAACTTACAAACAACACTTAATAAAATACACAATAAATACCACAATAAAACATTTAGATGCATAAAATGCATTAACAACCGAAAAAATACTAGTCATTTTGTGATCTAATCACGAGAGGAATGTTTAACAATAACCTAACAACTAACTAGAAGTTTAACTAACGTGCAATTAAAATATTCAGAACAAAGAACAAGCGTCAAGCGGGAGGGTAGTGCAATCACATAAGTAAATGAGGCGTTTTTCAGTTATAACTTTAAAAAATTAACTGCAATATCCTTAATGCTATGTAATATTAAGAAAATTATGTCAAGAGACTAATATTATGTTAAATAAATTATGAGAATTATCAGTTCTGTTCAACATAATACTGATTTTTCTTTTAATCTTAATGTGCATTTTCTACAGATCAAATGGCAAGCTGACAAAATGATGTCAAATTTTGCTTTTCAATAGTGAAGAGGTCATCACCAGATTCGGAATCAAGGCCGTTTCAAGCTAAGCTAACTATCCTACTAAATCTGTGATGAACTGAATATAATCAAGAAAAAATAATACTTTATTATATCTGATGAACGATCTCTTCGACTGACGATATTGCATTTAAAAATATATATAATGCCCTGCATTACTAATTAAGTACTGTATAAATCCTCGCCGAAATTTACAAAATAAACACTTTACGACCTTATTCCCGTCTGGCCCTCTTGGGTCTGATACCGCCGTCAGAATCGCTTCGGCCTTTCTTACCGACTTGTACTTGAGATTGCGCCGTCAAATGAAGAGATATCGCGTGAGTATTTAATTTTTCCGCCAGCAGAAGATCTTTCAGTTCCTTCATTTTCTGACTGTGGAGGATGATTGTCGGTCGTTTGTTTTCGGTCGCCGCTGTTTCTTCTTTCTCTGACGTCGCCACAGGGGCAGGCTCTTCTTTTTTCTCTTCGACTTCTTGCTTTGAAGTACTGGGTTTGCCATTCTCTTTCTCCAAAGGCACCGCATCATCACCGCCTAAACGTAAATCAACTTTTAGTGTTTAAAAAATAAAATGGCACAGGCATTTGGCAAATTGTTACCATAACTAAGTGAACAGATACACGCCAGTCGCCCGTAAAAGCGTTGTGATCTTGATCTTTAAACTCTGTTTAAATAACTGATTTCTCCATTTACCCAATTATTGGAAACTTTATTTTACAAAACTACCCCTAACACGNNTTAGAAAAATTTACTTTAAATAAACCTCATTCCGTTATAAACGGCTCAAGGTCACAACGCTTTTAAGAGCGAACAGCATATATTTGCTGTTGCGCTTACCAACGAAAGGGGAGCCGTCTCCCTGCAGAAGATAGTCAGGATTGAGGATCTTCTCCGAGCAGGCGGCGGTCAACGCCTCTATGCTGGGATGAAAATTTGATGTCGACTGGTCGTCTTTTAGTGTTTTCGAGCTGAACGAACTGAGTAGATCGGTATCGCTGGTTCCGTTTTCTTTTTCGTAGTTGTTGTTATTGAAGTAACCTCCGTTGGCGCGTTTGCTGACGCCATCTTCCGGTCGACCACAGACTATGTCGACTTGAGCTCGAACTTCCGCGTCGAATTTCGATATTGTATTCACGAGAGGCTTGGCCCATCCTATGTGCAGCACGGGGGTGGCACTGCCCTCTTCCCATTGACATATGCCGTCGTAGAATCGCAACAAGTTCGCGAAGCATTCTGGCTTTTTTAATATTGTATTTGCACTGAAACCTGAGCTTTCAACTTTCATTATGTGAGGTATGAGTTCATTCGCTATTTCTAGAAATTCCTTATAAATTTCTTCGTCGTCTCGTGAATAATTATACCTACAATGACAAAAAAATAAATAAATACATATTTCACAAAAAAAAAAAAAAAACAACTAAAGCAGTAGATAACCCAGCACATTTTGCTGTCTTATTTTTATGTAAACTTCCATTTTTGTTTTTAACCTCTATGAATTTGACCATATATTTACATGTATCTAAAAACTATGATTTTAATACAAATTTATTTGTATAAGCAGAATTTATTCTAAATTAACGATAAATATCACTGCTATTATGGAATTTCAGTTGCAAACTTCACGTATTCTGTTAATGAATTCTGAACAAAGCACTTAAAATAGCAGTTTTTCTGTTACAATCACAATTTCAGTTATTTGTGTATGTATTATTTCATTACTATATAGTGAGATAAATTTCCATTCTGGCTATGGAAATAAATGTTATGTCAGACTGAACCATCTTAATAGAATATGTTCAATTACAAGGTTGCGGCATAAGCTCCATTTGCCATTGCCAACTTATCGTTAGAATAGAAATTTACTGAATCACACGATATAAACAGTTAAAAAATTATTTTAATTACCTATTTTCAAAAATTCAATTTTGCATTATAATTACAACATTCAGACAAGTATATCATATTAACGAAATTAATTGAGAATTAGTGAAAGGTTCTGTACTTTTTAAAGACGTTTTTTATAACTGAAACTGGAACTAAGCTGCATATTTGTTGTATATAATTTGTTTATGTGGCCAAATCTTGTCAAAGATTACAAATTAGTATGGATCATTTATATCGTCAACAATCTATAGACTGTTACTTTATACTGTACAAAGTTTAAACGCACAAAGGTGAAATATTTACAGTACAAGGTTCACGGGCCGCATCTACCTTCACTTAAATATTGAAATCATACGAAGTTAATAACATTTTAGGTTTCAAGGTTTAAAATTATCCGATTCTGATAAATCATAACGTACAATCAGAAATAAAATACCACTTCAATGTTTTTTGCCAACATGTCGTAGATAGTATTGCTTGTCAACGTAAAATTACAACACAGATGACAAATTAAGATGAAACTCAGACCTGCTAGCTCCGACATGCGTTCCAAAGATATTGTCGCATTAATTTGAGGTATTTTATTTTTGATCGCCTGTTTTATATTGAATCAAGTGTTTTTTAAAATCCTACGAACTGACTTTTTCTGACATTTTTCCTTCGCGATTGCATTTTTTTAAGATTTACATATGTACTACATTTTTTTGGTGTTTCTGATAGATATAATTAACTCTTTGATTACATATAATTGTAAATCTCATTTCAATTCTAGGAACCGGCAGAAGTCCATATAATGTATAAAAGCAATACAACTTGACGCACAAAGCTAGTCACTTATAGAACTGAAGAGAGATGTGATTTTCACTTCTTAAAATCGTTTTTCTTTTTTGCTAATTCATACTTTGGAAGCTAATTCAGAATAAAATATGTGGAAAATAAGTTTAAATTTTTTTGATTAAATTAAAATTCTACAAAGAAATAGTTTTTTAAGAATAATCCAATCGAAAAATGTTATACTTACTTTCTGACATTTTACTCTTCTGAAATGGTAATCCAACTTTGGGCAGCGATCGTTCGAAAATAACCACTTTTAATAAAAATAGAACAAATNNACCACGAATAATCGTGAAGAGAATTGGTTGAAAAACTCAAGAACAACTCAAACTGTAATGTCAAAAAAAGTAAGTTTATAGTGTTCTGATTCTGTATAAACATTTTATCAACATTTATTGGTAAAATTAAACTAAATAAATAGCAAATACTCCGTAATACCATTGATGATCCGACCTATATTTATAATATTCTACATTCGCTACCAAAATTATTGCTTTGAAAAAAATTTGAACTTTTTTTTAACGCTGCAAGTGCAATTTATAACTTTAATATATCCTAAAGGATAAAATCTAAAAATTGGTAGATACTTAAAGGAGGGCGTTTACCTACAATTTAATTTTTCGCGCAAATTTAGATGATCCAAACAGCTCGCGGGACGTAAAGAGTCGTCGATGGGGCAAGGGGAGTCGATACTGGTACATATTCAAAAAGCAAATATGATTAAAATTTGCGACAGTGCTAAAATTCAAAACAACTGTTTAAATTCAAGCCATCAGAATTCAAAAATGTGGGATTTTTGTTGCATCATCTGGATTTTTTTTACGATAATTATTTTAAAAACCGAAAAAATCTTTTTGTGGCAAGCATTCACAACCTTTTATTGTGCAACTTGCAAAATTTCAGCAATGTCAGTTTAAAAATGTGAATACAGGATGAAACATAAAAAAAATGTTTTTCCTTGGGTAAACCGCCAATTTAAATAAACGAGATAATGTACGCAAAATAAAATTTAATTTGGATTTATTTCTTGTAGAGGATGGTTTTTAACAAAAACAATTTTTGCTGATACATCACTTAACACAATTTTTGTTTTAAATACCACGCAACAAGCAACTTGTTTAAGAAAATTAACGATCGAGATGCCATGTGGTCATATTAGCGATTTTTATTTACTTTTTTTAATGCCAGTCTTAAACTAATTTTGAGAAAATCTTCATAATTTAAAATCAATTATTGACATCCAAAATTACCGATATTCGAACTATTCGGTGTAACCCAACAAATGAAAGGTCACGTCAAAAGGACATGATGAAACCATTCGTTTACCAAAACAATTAGATCTTATAGAAACTATTTAATCTTAATCAAAAATATTAAAAATATTTGAGGTAATTCTTAACTTATTTAAGAACTTTCCCCGCGATGTCGATATGCTAATATGTCCTCTGTGTTAATGATATTTCCGAAAAATCCGTGCCTCTATAATGACTATCTTCTAAAATAGTTGAATAGTAATACAAATAAATCTTAATTTTTTACGTAAAACCGAATTTCCAGTTGCAAAGAACAAGTATGAAGTAACCGACTGTAATGCAATAAAGTTGATTGTTTTAATAATACTACAAGTGTTGTTTTGCAGCGATAATTTTAGATACTTGACAAGTGGGTGTTTCTAAGAAAAGTACTCAAATTAGTCATGACAAAGTAGTTTTCTCATTAAAAAAAGCTTATTGCCCTAATTGACTTCATCTAATTTCGCAATGTATCTAAATTTTAGAGATCTCTCATGACTGGTATTCTACATTTTTACAGAAGACACATTAGTTTTCTGATGTGTGAAAAGATCCAGAAATAAATAACAAAGTTTGTAACATAACCATCGATCACTAGACTTGATCTTACCATATTAAGTAAAATACTTCACATGGGATCAACAGAAAGTCATCCAATACAACTTTTTGTAAGATTGGATTTTCCTCAATTATATAACATCTCTTTAACATTAACATATGTTAACAATTATTCATTTTGATTTCACGGAATAAACGTGCAATGGTCATCACTGTGCTAATTTTTGCAAGTGTTTATAAATAACTCATTCCTATCTGAAATCATCAGCTTTCAACTTTTATCATGACTCATGCATGATCTTTTGTTGTTCTAAAATTTATTGCACAATGACTTTTTTTAAATGACTTAATTAGAGGAAGAGAGATAAGATAAAAATTATTGGCTGATAACTTTTTTCATGATTAAATTGGCTTCAATTTGTCCAAAGTTTTATGTTCAATAAATAAAATAAAAATACTTACAATCTAATAACATCACTGGCATTCGCCCAACTTTCAAAAGCTTCTTTGTACATTTTGTTACGGTAAAAGTAACCTCCCTGATAAGTGTAAGGATATACATGTTGATTATTATAATAGGTACGTGCAGACGATATGGCCTCTTCAAACAAAATACTACAAGCTATCCTGCAAATTGACACCATCAGAGAAACAGTAACCACCTAAAAATCCTTTGATGTTTACCTTCCCTCTTTGGGAGCAATTTCTTCCAGATCTCCTAAATTTCCAATAGCCATGGGATATTTCTTCAAATGCCCCAAATCGTATAGGAGCCATAGCAATTCCTGCTGCAGCAAAGCAACTTCGAAAGCGTCATGTGTGGCATTAAGAGAAGGGTTAATTGCTGAGACTAAAGCAGCGACCTCCATATGCCTAGTACATATCACCGGTTTATTATTTACGTATAGCCAAGACCTGGCTGAGACCCCTTTGCCGATTTCCTGTCCCCTCTTGTCCTCGTTGCCTTTTCCATGCCACGTGACCTCCGCCGTCTCCGTGCCCCTTTCGCCGAAGACGACCCACGCGTGGTCTTCTGACAGAGCCAGATGCACATCTGAGTAACCAAGTGCCTGACATCCAGCTACGACAGCAAAAGCCACCCCGAAGCAGTCCAGTTTGCTACCGGTTAAGTAACTGTACAGGCTCTGCAAGTGGGCCCTGTCTTTGTAATAACTGCGCGTCAGGGAATTCCAAACTACGTCGGAGACTTTCTTCACCAGCTCTCTGGTGGCGTACGACTTGAACCCCTTGTTGGGCTCCACGGCACTCTTCATTATGGTCTGAAACTTACTGTAAAGGGCTTCGATGGTGTGCAGCTCCAGTACCGGGAGACTTGTCGGTTCTACAGGTTCGCATACTTGCAAGCCCGCGTTCGACCGGCATGTCAACGAGTTCTCGACGGCACCCGCGACTATTGACAGTAAGGCCAAATCCGGCTCGCAAGCGTCTTCTAATTGATTCTTGAACAGTTGGATAACCGACGATATATTCTTTATCGGAAATAATGCTTTGTCTATTTCACGAATACCCGCCATGTCGATGCTTTACATTTTCTGTCACTTGTCAAATTAAAAAGCCAAGCGGCTGTTACCAACATAAAAACAATTAATTATTGCGCAATATTGTTTATTTGTTCTTCTGTCGACTGCTGGGCTTTTGAACTTGACGGATGGAATCGAATGCGTGCGGACAAACACGAATTTCACTCGTTATGTTGCAACAAGACGCAATTTTTGAAATAATTCGTTATTTATTACCAATCACTTCAACTGCGGTTTTAATTTATCGTCGAATTCCGATAACAATAACAATTATTGCTAATTTCAATTTACAACATTATTGTTATTCGAACTTTAATTATTCACTTTCTAAATGTTTACCAGTGGCGTAGCAATACGAAGCACGGTTATTTAATTTTTAATGCGCCGAAGATTCCATATTGAGAAATAACAATATACCTGGTGTAAGCGAAACATCGCTAGCTTCTATTTTTTTCTTTATTTATTAAAATATTGAAATACAATTCCGCAGGTCAATGCATTTAAAATCTGACTTTTTGACGTAAACTATAAATTGTTTCTTATTTCAGATGGAACACCCTCAATATTTTAATATTTTTAAATTCTACATAAAATTCTGAATTTTTATGACACAAACATTTTCTTTTAATTTAAAATTTATTTTTTAATCAAACCTGCTATGAGTCACATAAAACGATTTCTCTATAGCGATGAACATAAGTCGAAAAGTAATTCACATTCGGTAATTTAATGTGTTTTGCAGATACAAAAAATACAAAATGCTCAATAAAAAAATGTAAAATGCAAGATAAAATAAATTCTGCTAATTATTTTATTCAAATCTGCATCGTAAAAAAATATAACTGCTCGATAA
>QDEB01108956.1:3372-15101 GCA_004193795.1 Asbolus verrucosus | reverse complement strand
CCTCGTCAAAGCGGCACGCTTTTTCCATATATTTCTTCCCTTTACTATAATTTACTATAATAATAGGAAAAAAACCGCTATCTGTCACAGATTGGAAGCTAATAACTCAGGCGCTAAATAACCGATTTTGATTTTCTTTCTTTTGTTTGCCTCCATTCGATGTTTGTGACAAACTGACTAAATTTCATCGTGTTATTGTAATTAATAATGAAGGGGGGTTGTGCGCCTCCCACAACTCTTTGAGCTATATTGCCCATTAACGAACCTAGATCTACGAATCTGACAAAGAATCCGTACACAAAATTTGAACACGATAGGTCAAAGCGTTCTCACGCTATCGACGTGATGTCCTAGAGGACCAGAAAGCGAGCGAGCGAGTGACATGGACAAAATCAATAGCGCTCCTCGCTAATGCTCCCACAGAAGTTACAAAAAATTCTCAAAAAATTTTTAGCTCTTAGGATCCTTAATAATATTTTTCGATTTCGGTGTACTGATCTAAAATTGTCGCGTTGTATTTTACTTTTTCTTACAATCAAGCAATAGCATTAAAATTTTCCAATAGACAACTCCGTGTGTTATGTCTCCATTTAGTGTGAGTGCTTTGTGTGTTGGGGGAAATCACTCCAAACGACGAAGTAATATGCACTGATGATAGAAAAATTTAAATAATGTTGAACAATAATGTTGAATCCTAAACTGGGTAAACATTCGAGTAAATAAGTTTTGGCTTTTTCGTAATCTAAATGATATGAAATTTGCCAAACTATTTTTGATAGCCATATGGTGCCACTTCTTAAAAAGCCACATATAAAGATTTCCATGTCAGCGTTTTTTTGAAATGCTTTTTTTGAAATCCTCGATGTCGATTTGACGAAGACTGTTAGGACGAGTAAATTTTTCTTCTACGATTTTGTTCAACTCATGGTCAAATAATTCTAATGGATTCTCCATCATAAAAGAGAAATAATTTTGAATTAACTGAGGAAACTAATATTGATCTCGGGTATCAACTTACTGTGTTATATAGAGTGGATAACGATTAGAGGAGCAATTAAAAATATTGTCTAAACAGGACAATTTTTATCAGAAATTTCAAAAAGTTACAAAAATTGCTAAAAGTGTTCATGACTTGTATGTAAAAAAATCATATAATCATTTAGATTTAGATGTTTACAATACAGTGATACTTACCGACTATAAGTTTTATTTAAATATTTTTAGTAGGAAACCAATATGAAAAAAATTAAATTGTGAAGAAATAATGTAAGTAGGCCTAAATAAGTTGGATGAAAGTTATCAAATTAAATTAAACTTTCACTTATATTTAGATGGATAATAAGTATCTCTGATTCAGCATACAACTTATTTTTGTACATTGTTACATACTGTGACAAAAATGAATATAAGTTGAACATAGACAAATACAGCAAGTTCAAAAAAAAGCGATGCCTGTGATTGAACTACACAATTTTAACTGACAGCTCCTACCATAAGATTGATAGCAGTAAATCAGTATAATTTTTGATTGATTAGCAATGTATAAATGAAGTATTGGTGGTTGTACATCTAGACAGGAACAAATTTAATTATAATAAAGACACATATAAACATGAATAAACCAGTTAAAGGAAAGTCTTCAGATTAAATGAACTTTCACTATGAATATCTCTGATTGCTGGCTGATAATATTATTTTAAATCGAAGAAATATTTTTCTTTTGTACTTTACATTTCTCCAAATTTTAACGTTAAAGTTGACACTTGTTAGTTTATTAATTTTAACATCAAAATTGAACAGCTGTGCTGTGACAACTTTAAATGACTTCTTCTGAGCTAACTTGGATTTCGAAATTTTTAAAGTTATAATTACAAAATTTTTAAATATGCAAATTTCGGCTAAAAAATTTGGACATTTTAAGAATATTCTAACAAAGTCAAAATTACAGTGGTTGCATAATGACTAATGTTGATAAATGGTCAAAACAGAACTCATCAATGGAAAGTACGAAAAGGCGAGTCGTGCATGTTCCTGTCTGCACGATGTACAAAACGGAAAGTTCCAATATTTTCTCTTCTAGATTCACATTTTAATTTCCGGTTCTCGTGTAAGAATTTATGTTTTTTTTCTTATTTATGTGGACTTGATGGAAAAAATCATTCCACTATCAACAACTTTCACCCACCATAATCTTACACAACATTCGTGGAATTGTTGCATCGACATCATTTCACTTATTTTTTTAACAATGATTCATGAGTTTTCAAACATTTTTTTATTGCTTTATTTTATTATAACAAAAGAGAAAATAGCGACCAGAAACCGGAAAAATTCGTATGAAAGTCGAGCAAGGAAGATCAGTTTTAATTCTTTAAACTGATTTTGTTGATTTAATATTCAGTAATTTTATTATGTCTTGACGAAAAGTACTTAAACACTTGTTTTGGACAATCAGAGTAACGATAACTACTATTATTATTAAAAGTGGGGACTATTGCGAAAGCCTCGCTTCGGTGAAATTGGTGGTAAGTAAAGAAGTTGACCTAAACATGTGGAAAGTGACCAGTTACTCGATAGACACATCAGCATTATGACTAGTTACACAGTGAAACCGCTAAAGCCCGAAGATGCCGAGAAATTAGACGAAGCTTTTGGAGTTAAAGGAGCTTTGCTCGAATTCAATCCGGGACAATGCGTGCTGCCTCCATACCACATAAAAATTGCGCAACAAATCATCGATGCACCAGTCCGAGAAGATGATGTTTGGTTACTAAGTTTTCCTCGGACAGGTCTGTTTTTTCAGTTTAATCGAATGTCATAATTTTAATGTCATAACCTACAGGGTCCACCTGGTGCCAAGAAATGATTTGGTTGATCGCTAACGATCTCGATTTCAATACTGCAAGGAACACAATTCAACAAATCCGAGCACCTCTGATCGAGTAAGTAATGATTCCAGTTTTTTTCGCTTTCTTTGACATGGATTGTGTAGGATGTCGACAGTTTTCATCGAATACCACCAAAGCTTCGGCCACTTGGTGGAGAATTCCGTCGATTATGTCAACAATTTGCCATCTCCTAGATTCATCAAAAGTCATCTCCCCCTAGGTTTGTTACCGGCAGAGCTGGACAAAATCAAGCCGAAAATAATCTACACTTGTCGCAATCCCAAGGATATGTGTGTGTCCTATTATTACCACTCCAAAATGTTCCATCACATGGACATGACTTTTGAAGTTTTCTGTGAGCTCTTGATGGAGGGTTTGACACCTCTCGGACCTGTTTTTCCTCATTATTTATCTTTTTGGAACAAAAGACATGAATCTAACATGCTATTTTTGATGTACGAAGATATGAACAAAGATCTAAAAGGCACTCTCAAAAAAATCGCAGATTTTTTGGAGAAAACTTACACTGAAGAAGAGTTCGATCAGTTGTGTGATTTTCTCAGTTTTGGAAAGATGAGGGATAATAGAGGGTGCAATATGGAAGGAATTCTTGACACCAAGCATGGGCAAGGGTTTTTCAATAGAATAGGGGATCATTTTATTAGGAAAGGGAAAATTGGAGACTGGAAAAATCACATGACTCCAGAACTGGCGAAGAGATTCGATGATTGGATCGAGGAAAACACGAAAGGGACTGGACTAACATTTAACTAAACTTTATTTTAATCGAAAAAAACGAAATAGTACAAAATATGTCGTTGAAATATTTTAGATTTAAGATAGTTCCATTTATTTCTGTATAAATAATAAGATTTATGCTCTCACCTGCGATCCCACTATTTTCTCTTGGATCGAGTTCCAAAAAGTGATAGCAATAAAATATTATGCTATCACGTCTTCTAATTTCTTGCTGGCCCATTCAAAATTAATCTGCTAAAAAAAAAACGTATACATGGATTTTGGGTTGCCTATGACGCACATTCCTTTTTAAATAATGCTAATTAAATAATTGTTAATTTTGCTTATATATTTGTTTATTAAAAAGAACAATCATACATTTTTTCTTAACTGTCAAGTTTTATTGTATTTTTCTTCTAACACAATAATTTTAAAAATAATCTGTTCCTTGTGTATTTTCCTTAATCCACTCGTCAAATCTCTCGATAACTTCGGGCGACATGACAGCTTTATATCCCCCAACAGTTCCAGATCTCATGAACACCCCTTCATGTTCGATCAGCTTAAATCGCTTATTCAAGTCGCAAACCATCTCATAGTTGACAGCCGGATTCGCTTTCATCGATTCAAAACTGAGATGTTTGGTCAAAATTTCGATTTGTTCGTCACCGAGAGGGCGTTCCAAAAATTCAGACACTTGCTTAATCACCTTTCCTAGATTACTTTTCATATCTTCATACTTCAAGAAGAGAAAATTCGGTGAGTTTCTGATCTCCCAAAAAGGCAAAACGTGCCCCCAATACGGCCCAAAATTCACTTTTCCCGCCAAAAATAATTCGCAGAATTCACCGAAATCGCCCGTGAATCCCTCCATTAATTTGCTGTGATGATAATAAGAGATGCAGGTGTCTTTGGGGTCACGAGCCACGTAAATAATCTGCAATTTTGCGTCTGTAATTTTTGGAATGTTGGCCGACATTATACCTTAGCTTTTTTGGAACCATTCTGTATTTCTTGCGGTAGACACTGGAAAGGGAAGTGGGTTTTGATACACAGTGGACTCTTCTGACTCTTCACGAAACGTATGGAATCTTGCAAGAAGGGGGGTGGATTGAAGCTGATGTTGTTTTTAAGCATATCGCGATAATCGAAAACAACAGACACCCTGTTGAATTTCAATTTTTTTAATTGTATACGTTGACTGTTCAACTTACTCCAAAAATGGTGAGCGGTGCCCCAAATTCACTTGTCCTTCATCGAAGTTGAGATTGTTAACAATCATCCAAACCATTTCCTGCGTCCATGTCGTACCTTCAAGGATAAGCGTTCAGAAAAAATTTTGACAAAATTGTTGCTTACCAGATTTTGGAAAGCTACAAATCCACACATCTTCCTCGTCGACTTCTAGATTGTCAAATTCTTCTTTGAGTTCTTGGTACCTTTTGGGGAAGGTGAAACCGTTGATGACGACGTAGCCTTTTCTGAAAGTACTCGTGAATTTTTCTTCGAGGAGTTTGTCCAGTTCGTCAACAGCGACCATTTTCGTTCACTTCAAATAAATAAATGCTTTACCTGTTTTGCGTGCTTTTATAAGAATATAATCGCTTTTTTAGGGTGTATGGGACCTTGATACTGTACTTCGATGTGATTTCCGTACCACATTCAAGAACAAAGATGAAAAAGTGTACATTTTGTGTAAATGCGAAAATAATCGAAAAACATAACTCTGCTTTAAAAGTGGAAGTTATTCATCTTGACAAAATCGAATAATGGTACAGGTCTTGAGAAGTGTTTGAGAGGGTAATTTCAGGAATTTTTTCCAACTTGATGGGAGGGAATCAGATTGCACAACGAGATTTGGTGTAATCACGATCATAATTATTGCATTTCATGACCAATGAAGCTTGACGGACCTTGAAAACATCCAGCAGTACTTTTTTCGCGCTGTCAAACGTGCTTGGGTTTCAACAAAAAGAAAGAGGAAACTCTTTTCAGATTTATTAGTAATTTACACTATAAATACAAATAAATAAAAACTGCTCAACAAATTATGCCCTCGGTGAGCGTGAATCGCACACTATCAGTTCAAGAATTGAATTTAAAATTGTAGCAATATAACCTCACAGTTCATTATGTACATACTCCGTCGTAACTTTAATTTCTTCGGCGTGGAAGTCGTTGCATGCGTCCAAGAAGAATTCCTAGAAATAACCATGAAAGAAATCCCGGTGCAAATAAACAAATCACATACCTGGCAATTACCCCTCTCCATGATCAGGCGATAGAAGGTCCAAAACGGAGTTCCGGTCTGCGAGCTCAAAGACCAGCTCAGAATCAGGCTGGCGGACCTGCTGAGAAGGGGCTTCAGACCCGGAAGGCTGAGTTTCTCGTCTTGAGGATCTTGGTTCACCAAACACATGACATATTTGTCACATTCACGGACTTTTCGCGCAAAGCGATAGGCTCGGTTGACTCGAGCTATGGGTTCGATCACTTCCAAGTTGATCGTGTCGGCGAGTTTGTCAGACACCTGCTGGTGGTCCACATTCAGCATCCCTCGCTTCTGACCCAGATTGAAAAGTTCCTGCAAAGAGGTATGGGGGTTCAATAACATTACCAGTCAGATAAGTTAATTATAATGTTCATGGTGAGTTGGCGGTTTAATTGTTTGCTGAATAATACATCAAGAGATTCATACTTGGATGTATTCCACGGCCGGCTTGACGTACTGCTTAGAGTCAACCTTCGTCTTCAACATGTCTTTAGCCATATAATTGATGATGTTGGTGATGGTCTCTGTCGGTCGGTTGAAGTCGAAAAGAGCAGATTTTGGGTAACCTTGACTCTTCAGTATGCTGTTGAGAAAATGTTGGAAAGTGATGAGGTATCTAAAAGACAGTCATTAACTTGGTGGTCATCGAAACAAAAAAATACGAACTTCCTCTGGATTTTGGGATCGGAGATATGGGAAATCACCAAAGCGATTCTGTTGGTGACAATACTGATCCAGTGCTTTCTAAATGAATGATTTTCCAACATATCTACGAATTTTCTATAGCTGAAATTCCCTTTATCGTCGCTAAAGATTTTAACGAATTTCTCCGCTCCAATAGTATTAATCAATTGTTTCCCCATTTCCGAATTCATGAAATGGTCAGACAAGATGTGGATTTTCTCCATGAAAGCTGGCATCATGTCGGAGTGACTGCTATGTTTTCTGACCCTCTCCTCAGCTTCAGGTCCAAAGAAAGCGTTCATAGTTTGCAAAAACATGGGTAAATAACTTATGAAATTATTTTGGCCACTCTGCCCCATCAGGTTACCCAGAAACGACAATATGGTGCCTGGATTCAAACCTTCATCGCCATTTTCGCTGTTCGCTGCTTGGAACATCGACATGGCGGCCCCCAAAACTGAAGGGTCGAGATTTTGACCTTGCCCTAGTATGGAGCCGAGACCTTGAAGGATTTGTTTGCCGCTCTCCCCGCCTGCTGCGTTAACCAACATGTCCCCTAGTTGCTTAGCACCATCTGATTGCATTAAGTTATTGAGCATGCCGCCAATGTTTTGGGCATTTTGCTCCTTCCAAATGGCGGCTTTCGCCTCATCCAGAGGGTCGACATCTTCGATTCTGTTGTCGGTGGTGCCTTCAAATGACGGATTGACGATAACTAGGATGACTAGGATTAGTTGCTTGGTGGCCATTTGGTAATCTCGTTTCTAGACTGAAAAACCGAAAGGAAACGGTGACGAAGTGAAAGTCAGTTGATAATAGTCATTTACATGAGTTATCTGTCTACTATAAAAAAATAATAATTTTTGATGAAACTGAAATTGCTTTAAAATCGTACTGGTGTTGACTGTAAACTTTGTTTTTGAAGAGACAAGAATTTGATGATGAGGCGAGCACATGACACAACGGTTCCTCAAAAATTACAGTTACGGCTCACGAAAACCTCCTGTTGGTGTCAACAGCTTGAAAAATAAAGGAGGGAAAAGAGCGAGAGTCTCCTAGAGAACGTACGGCCTTGTACTAGGACTGTAACCTTGAACTTAGATTTATTGCAAAATAAACAGATAGTAGTTTTCGGGTTAGTGCTCGATATTCAATGTGTATTTTTTAAAGCCACTTACACTGGTAGTGCGTGTTCTTGAAAATTGAATTTTTTCCTCTTGAACCATTCACATGTCACACATCACGAGCCACAGCCAACAGAAAAGTGACAGAACTCGATGGTACTTTCCGGACTGACGTATTCGGTTTTGTAACTGTACTTACGGTACCTCGAAACGGTTCTGGTTTCGATTCAATACTGACTCTACCTGCCACTTGTAATACACCTTTTAAGATTGTTGAGTAGGTCGCATGCTTACCTGGAACATTCCGACTGGTCCACAATAGCGTTCGCTGATAATGAAATCTCGGTAGAGATAACAATTTTGAGTGAAAACAAATGGATTCTAGGTGGATCTCGTGCCATGATGATCGAGGAATTGTGTTCCCTTAAGTGTAAATAGCGCATTTTAATTTTATGTAACATTTGTGATAAAAGTAAAAAAAATGGTCAAAATATATCAGTAAAACAAAATTTTACTATCGCTTTCAAGTAATTAAATTTAAACTTATACGTACACGATTAAAAAAAAAGGAATTAGAGCAAGCCTTTCAAATTTATCAATGAATTTACGCAATTAATAGGTTCAAATTGATTTTTGTTTACAGTTTATTCTACATTTTACACACAATCAAAATTCAGAAACATGATTAAAGGCTTGTTATTATGTTTTTTTCATTGTAAATACAATTTTGACATTATTGATTGCTAATCTCTTTATAGGCATACATAATTTGACAAAATTTCAGTTTTGTTTCTGATAATAGATATCTTTGTAAAATATGCACTTCTGATTAAGATGTAATCGAAAACAGTCAACTGAATAGAAAAAATATTATTTTAAAATTAAATATCGTTTGATCAATTTTCAAATTTAACAAAAAATAATTATGAGAAAAGTCAAACAGAAAACATTAAATTATAAATTATCCAAAAACAATTGATAGATAATATCGAAGTATACAGTATGAATTTAAGTTATTCCTGCTAAAAACAACTTAAAAAACGTTTTATCCAGTAGAAATACAACGTGACCAAAATAACTTGGATTTCAAAAAATTCTTGATTTCAAGAAATGAAGAAATATTTTAATAATATATTAATAATTTAATATCCATTGTATTTCTCTCAGAATGTTTCTTAATTTAAATATAAAATGTAAATCATATCAAAGATATCAAAAAATTTTATTAGTTGGAAATTTACTTTTTTTAAAATTGCATGTTAAAAATATATAATTTTTTTCCTAAAATGTGTTTTTAAAACCTATAAAATTTGTTCCTACCATCGCATTTTGGCGGGTTGATCCTAATGTGCTGACCAGTCCATTGTTATAAGGTTTAATCTGTTTTATTATCGGACTCATTTAAATTACTCAGTTTGTGTGTGGTCTTGGTTTCAAGAAACGCAAAATCTAAATCTGTAATTAATGAAAGTGTGCAGTTTAGTTTAATATTAGTTGTAAAAGAAGACGTATAGACTTGGAACAATATTTTAATTTTCAACATAACTTCCTTCCACATTGATACACTTTCCCCACCGTTTCTTCAATTGTGCCATTCCATCAGAAAAAAATTCTTTTGAAAGGTCTGCAAAATATTCGTCAACAGCGCTTTATGGACCTTGTGTCTATAGAAATGTGGACTCCTTTCTTCCAGAGTCAGTTTCAAGTTTTGAATTGTCTTGTTAAACATCTCTGCATTGATTGTAAACCCTCTTGGCATATATTCCATCAGCATTATCCTAAAAAATGGTTGCTATCAGTTTTTTCCAGATAATGAGTTATGGGATTCATGGAGGGACATGAGCCCTTGTGAATGAGTAATTGTTGAATCCAAGCAGAGGATGCTTAGATTCTTTTTTGGTAATGCCAGTGATATACCCAAGTCTCCTCTTATTATCATTATCATCCAAAGATGTCAAATTTTTTTCCGGAATTTCTTTTTCATTGTAAATACAAATTAGCGTAGAAATTGTAATGTATTCTGCACTAATAATCTAATCCTTCACCAAACAAAGTCTTACATTTATCTCAAAAACTAACCACATTTATATGATTACATTGTCTATGCTAAGTTCTAGGTTTTTTTTGAAGTGTTAGCAACAGATAAACAAATTATTCTATAGAATTGAATGAATAATGCTTATTTTGGAAGAATTTTTATTTTCAATCCAAATCCAGAATATTTTCTATTTCCTTTCAATTTAAAACTAACGTGAGCTGTTTGGTGTCAAAAAGTCATATAATCACCAAATATAGAATTAAATGTATACTGTAAAATAAGCAACAGAGAGACAGGATGTTCCAGTCATGGCAGACATATAAAAGTTCTGTGTTGCAAATTACAACTGAAACATCCTACAGTAGTTTAAATTTCATTTCCGGGTTTGTCAAAAGTATGAAAAAATTGCCCACACCAGTCCAAATCCAAATGAAAATGTTTCTTTTTATTTCGTTTATTTGTTCATTTAAAACTAAGTTGAACTGGATTAGGGTTGGATTAGATTAATTTCATTAAAAACGTGAAAAATGGAGACCATTAATATGCTAAATTTTGCATATTTTTTTAAATATTTTCAATGAAAATAGTGTTACCTATGAAACCGCTTTCCAATTTAACGTAATTTTTGATATTCTGATACAAATAAGACACATTTTTCGATAACAAAAATAAAAAAGTACTATCGCAAAAATGTTTTCTTTTTAATTATTTCTATATTATTAGTTTTTATATGAACGGTTATTTTACAGTGTTCACCTTGAGTGAGCACTTACGATAATAATTTTCAATAATAGTAACAATAATATCATAGCAACTCCGGCGATAAATTAAACCTTTTTTAGTTCGAAAATGTCAACTGAAGATAACGAATAATAAATATATTAACACGGAATCGCAAAATATGAGGAAAATAGTTCCATTACGATGTTGTTGAGTTGGCATCGAAAACGCACACAAATGAATTCACATCTACAAAAACATTTTGTAGTGTATATGTAGTAACTTACATTGAACAAAGGCAGTTTTAAGCGATAAAGTGTTTTCATAGATCTAAATTTGAATATGTTCATACATTTAGACCATGAATTATAGATTAAGGTTATTTCAAATTAATTCTGGAAATCCTTAGTATTATAAAATTATTAAATTCATAAATTAAAAAGCAAACAGAAAAATTTCAAGTTAGGAATATCAAATGAAATGATCGCCGATTTTCGATTATTATATACAAACGATACATTCACACATTTCACCAGCCAGGTTGGACTAGTTAAGTATAATTAAGTTCATCCATATTTTTTAAATATAGATGCTTATTTAAAAAAAATCTCAGAACCGTATCGTTTTAAATGTGTACAAGAAATAAAGACCATTATGGTTGGTTACCATAGCTACCGACCTACCACGGTTACGCATTATTAAGCTCGTATAATTTGTTCTGGGGCTACTCATAGGTGAAATGAAGATCAAGTTCAAAATAATTTAAGAAGTTTTCGTGAATTTATTCATTTTTAGAACTTGACTTTTAATCTAACTTATTTAATTATCTTTAAAATTTAAAGTTTATTCATTTATTTATTTTATTCAGATAAAATTGCGTATTTTGTTGATAATTTGATTAGAAAAAGTTCCGTTACGGCACCCAAAAAATATCACCACACGCATCTCGAAGTACGTAATGCATGATTATAGTGTGACTAAAATGTAAACCCAGGCCAATGAACTTTCTCAATTTAAAGACCTTGGAGACTTCAATTCTGGATTATGAAGGAACCGGTTGGGTGTTCTCGGTTCAGTTTTGTTTAACACGGAAATAAAATCGTCCATCATTTTTTAAAAAATGATTTATTATAATAATAATTTACACACACAATTGGTGTATCGTTATTGAGTCGCCAATTTCTCTTTCAGTTAATTACAAAAACAATAAAAACCCCTCGTAACAATTGTTTTCATTCCGTAACATTGGTATTTCCCACCTTGTG
>QDEB01108895.1:0-12709 GCA_004193795.1 Asbolus verrucosus | reverse complement strand
TTGAAAATAGGGATAACAAGTGCGGCCTCATTACAAGATTAAATTTAAAGGTGCTATCTTAAAAGGAATTAAAAAACTAAACATTCTAAACGGTTCAAAAGGGGATGATGTCACATATAGGTATAGCAATTTAAAAACGGCAAAATTTTAAATAAAAGTTTACCTGTTTCAGAGTTTTGAACAAACATCAATCGTTTTGAAATTACTGAATTTATTCCATAAGTAGTATTCACGCTGTATGTTTATTTAGTATTTTTTGCTAATTTCCTGTTGTAGTTATTGGTTTTTTTTAATCAGTACATGAATGAATGCATTATTGTACATCCTATTAAAACTTGTTTTCGACTAAATAAAAATAATGTGTTTTTATACTTTTCAAACGATTATTTGAAACTCAATTAGGTAATCGGATTTACAAGTTGCGAAAAAAATCGCTTAGCAATCACGACGTTACAGATTTCAAAAAATCAAATTAAGCAAGTGAAAGACTTAAATTAGCTTTGAATGAATGGACAAAAAGCGCTTTACCGTGTAACTGCGTTACTGAAGCACATTGTAAGCAAATTCGGTCGGCACCTCATCCCTCAAAAGCTTTTGTACATACATTTTTTCTTCGTTTCTTGGCCGTTAACCGGATTTTGATGGTCCATTGTGAGGAATGCGTCTTTCAAGAAGGTACTAATTTGATTTCGTAGCAACAAAGTATGCGCAGCTGTTTCTGTGCAATATTGATTGAGGACGCGAAAAAATCGTTGTGGAGTTTTATTTGTATTTACCTAATCCGACCCTGTCGATTGCAAGGACTAAGTGGGCGTTTATGGAGCACATTAACCATTTTTTTTTTGCCTCTTGTTCAAATTTGCCCGTCAGATAATAATGGAGTTTATTAAAAGTTACATCATCTTAATTGCCGCTAATTAAAATAACTCTTGTGCTTAATGGAATCCAGTCTCTCGCTATTAAGCGCATGAAATTTGAAACTTTCATTATTACTCTATAAATCATAGCGCAATTCTGTGCTCAGGGTGACAACCTAACAAATCCAAAACCGCGGACAAACAGGTGGAAAAAACGTCGCTAATTTCCGCTCTCCCCATCAATATTGCCGTCAGTGTTGCCAGGTTTACACCTACATATTTATGAGATGTTAACGATCCTCGTCAGCCAATTTGTTTTGGTTCATGCTGTAGATTAAAAAATTGTCGAAGGAAGAAAAAACAATGACTGGACCACCCGACAAAGCCTCGTCTTGCTCGGAGATGTATTTATATGCAGGAGGCTTATTCAAAGTCGCAATCTGACCATTTTTAAATTCAAATAAAAAATAATCATGCCATCGGCGTCCGCCTTTACTGAAGAAAATCGTACTACAATGATCGACGTGCTCGAGGCCTCGAGGCCGCCCCCAACAGAATAAATAGCCTCTAATTTATTTCGCTATCTGATTTATTGGCGAGTCATGCGGGCAAATAGTGCTACCATTATGATCAGTGGCGGGGCCGGTGTGGGGTTTTTCGAAAAAAATCACATTTCAAATAGCCTCGAGTTTTCTAAGCGAAATCCATCAAACAAGTGTTCGAAATAAATTGGCAGCACTGTTTATAGAAGATTAAATATGTTGGGCTATAAATCAAACCGAGGCAATGTATCATTAAAGGTTTGTAGTTTCTAAACTGAAGATGCAGTAAATGAACTTTCTCGAACTTGGGGGAATAATCTTGATATAACTGTTTGCTTTCTGAAACTGGAACTCTCGAAATTGCGGGGAAAGTTTTGGAAGTGTTTCTTGAATTCGTATTTTTCGGGGAAACATTAAATACTGAAGAAAGGAAAAAGACATCTAAACTCTAAAAACCTTCATGAAATTTTGAGTCAGTTCTGAGAATAAATTTTTATCCAAGTAAAGTATAATAGCACTTTATATATTTAAATCCTTAACTTAAAACGAAGCACATGCTAAAAATGATATAATATAAACAAATAAAATTAAACAAAACAAAATTAAGACCTAATTACATAAGCACTAAAAAATTGCTTACTGGACAAAAAAAGTTGTCAATAATAAACTGCTGATGATTAGATTTCACTTTTATGGTGACTGAACACTGGATGTTTATTAGAATACACAATTTCCAGGTCCTTCTTCAGATCAAATAGACTTTTACCCAGGAACAGAGATAATATTATTTGAATTTCTAACATTTAAGTATAGCTGGTTATGATATTTACAGTTTATTCATTTTATGTTTACCCAAGTTGTTTTTTTTAAACACGGTTAATTTGAATGGAGAAAGTGAAAATATAATTTTTAGTTTTATAGGTCCTACTTTGCGAATTAGACGAACTGAGATTTCTTCTGTACTCCGATTAACCGTTGCGTTTCATTTCTTGCTCCTCGGAATATTATTCTAGAAAACAATCTGCTTTGAATATGTGATTGAAAGAATAACGGTTAAGACATCAAAGCCAAAGAAACAACGCATAAAATATGACATTTATGACATTTCTTGGAAATCATTATCTCAGAAATTTAACACGTTCAACATGTTTAATGAAGTGACCATCCAAGCTCGCTGACACGCTGGAATCTGTCGAGGTCTGCTGCAAAAGTATACAAAAATAGTTCAATTTCCATTTAAATCTAACTATTGATAGATCGTTCCCGCATCTTATTTATAATTTTATTAATTATCATAAAATTCTGACAAACACACTGAGGGAAAGTCCAAATATTAACAATCAAGTTACAACTATGGACCTTTAAGCAGTACGTCTTGCATGTTCGATATTTAAGTGGAATTTTTATTTATTGTTGTTATTTCAACGATCTGCTCCAGCTGTTAGAATAGTATTAAAACTATCACGTCAGACCACTGCGAGAACAAAAAATGGCGGTTTTCAAATATTTTTCTTTCGAGATAGATATCAATTTGTTAAACTTTTTAAAAGAATCGTGCATGTCCCCATCTACATTACTTAAACATTTCTTGGAATTCTAGGAACAAGTGTAGTACAGTTAAAAATATTATCAATTTACATTAATTTCTTGAAGAATTACTCAAGAGTTTCATCCGTAACAAATATTTTTACTGGGATTTTTTACTCAATTATATTAACTTAACACATTTTTAAAATAATCATAAAAGCAAACAAATCTTATGAATTTTCTTGGAGCTTTGTGGAGGAAATTTTGAAAGTTCTGAAAAAATCTTCAATTTTCTTTTCTGAAATTACAAAAAGCGTCATAAAACTTTACAAAATCTTTGAAAAATGATTTTCAGTATTTCGAAAATATTTTGAAATTATCGTTGCGAGTATTCTCGAACTGTCAGAGGTATTCTCGATTTATTATCCTCAAAATCCGTGAAGGACGTTTAAAAACATTACATCTTTATTTTTTTTAATTTTCGTCTGTCGTCTTTTAAATGTAATAATCATGTTAAATTTTGCTTTCACAAGGCGAAAATTAATGATTTAACTCGTTAGAATTAAAATACCGCAGTCTCAGGCGCTTTGATTTATTTTTGTGAATATAAAACATAAACTGTGGTACTTATTTTTTTTAAATAATAAAACAGAAAAAAATGTTTAAAAGTTTTTAAATGCTTATCTCTGCCCTCCGAAATTTATCTCTTAATTCCAGCTCCCTTCCAAATGGTTAGGATACCATATATTATATTCATTCTCATTCCAATTCCATTATCTGTCAGTTCGGATCAGTGAAAATTTCTAATATCAATAAACCATCAACAAAATCCGCCATGTCATCCACGTTTTCGATGCAGAACATTAGTGGCATGCATATAACATTGTATACCTTCCAGGTAGCACAGAATGATACGGCTTTGAGAAATTTATCTCGTTAAAGAACCGCAATAACATTCTCTCAAATAGCAAGGCATGTCCAGCAGTTCTAAAACGTATTTTGCCCCTACAATGTAAAGCCTTTTTATCCAATTTTGTTCAGAGGTGAAGGATTTAACTGCAGACGATACGATATTTAGTGGACATGATCACCCCCAAGTCAACAACGCGACAGAACACTAACCTATCACAACTGGAATCGGACAGTGTTTTAGGACCTCAAGCGGATAACTACAACTCGCATAGGTAGGAGTGTTCATTGACGCAAATCATTTAATTTAAAACAGACGTCATTGCGAGATTGTAGGCGTGGGATAGGATTTTTCCATATAACACGACGGTCAGAAGATGCCTAACCTGGAGTTAATCTGAGGAAATCTCAAGGATGGTTAAAGTTTGCTGCTCTGGTTAAAAAACCGCAAAATGGTCACTGGTACCAGGTTAAGACAATCCCGCCATTAAAAAGCAGTAAAAGGACATGACTCGGAGATATGTATGCAAAACAAACAAGGCAAAAAGCTAATGAAATAAAACGCTATTAAAAATTTCAGACAATGAAAACGGAAATGTTTCTCTAGCTAATCACAGACCGACTAAAGTCGTGTAATAAAAACTTTGAAAAAAGACGATAACTAAGATAATCTCTTTTATTTGTTTTCTACGAAATGGGACCAACATTTTCAAATTATAATTTGCTATTTTGGCAAGAGATACATCTACCTACCAAAAAAATAAAGTGTTCAAGAGTAAATATGGAATCTCAAAAAATTCAATATAATAATTACTGTTTTATTCAGATCCAGTTCAATTTCTTGCAATCGTAAGTTAATATTTCAGTAAGAGTTATCAATAAAAAAAGGTGCCTATAAATGAAAAAACTAGCATAATATTCGTTCTTTTATAGTGCAATAACAACGATGCAGTTTTGATTAAGTGACAGTCATACACGAGTGTTATTGACAAACAGGTTAAAGCAAATATGAAAAACTAATATTTTTTATGCGCATTTTCTTTTAATTAAAAACAATTTCAACATTTATTGTTGCAGAATGTAAACACACACTAAATATATTACATTCTTCTTTAGTTTTATGTAAAATTTGCGTTATGAGAAAATATTTGAAGTTTTTAGGCGTTCCTTATTCACTTTTGAGCAGCTTATTTTTAACTGATTTTATCGATCAAACAAGCTTGTTAATAGTAATTATTACTATAATTATTACATCTAAATAATTAATCGTTGATTAATTAATCACAGTTTCTTTGAAGGGAATACTTTTTGAATTAGTTGCACGTCTAGTTATCAAATAAATTCAAACAAAATGAGTATAATGTAATCTTTTTCTACAATTTACAATCAAATTTTTTGAAGCCTCCTTTTCATTTTCAGATTACAGTAATTTTGCTATTTAAAAAATGTTCATATTATTTCATCGATAATTAGATACATGCGAACTTACAAACACAAGGAAACAGATTAATAAGCCGGCAATTTCGTTAAACTGAAATCTAAAAAGCTTGACTACAAGCATTTATAAGCCTTAATTTTAATTTCAGTAAGAGACAATAAATAACACATTGTTTGTCAAAATATATTTTTATTTAATTTATATATTAAGTTATCAAAAAATGAATAGCCTCTAATTGAAACAAAATAGTATTTTATTTATTTATGGAGTAAAGTATCTCTAGCATAGAAGGAAAATAGAGTAACTTGTTTATGTTGAAAAACATCTAAAAAAGTTTATTTTGACACTTACCAATTGTAGTAAGAGACAATACGAGACAAATTGGGTCTGAAAAATAATATTTACCGACTTTACCGATTAAAAACGCACGAAAGATGAAAAATGAATTATAAGTCGTTTTATTCGCCAATGTAGAAAAAAGTTTTGTCTCTAGTGTCCTTTTATTATTTAATCGAACTTGTAAATCACTTAATGAAATGATTAATACCAGTAAAAATCAGAAAACTGTAAAACCCTTACCTCTTTGCATTTTATCGGCGGCTGCAGTCCATCCGTCTCTTCATCTCCACTTAAAGTAGAACACGTAGAGCAGTTGGACGACTTCCTAAACGGCTTCCTAAAGACAAACTCCGATTCCAAACTGCTAATAGTCGAACCGCAGTAATTTATGTTACTGCAAGAGCTATGAAGACTAGAGTCAGGCGAGGAAGAATTCTCCTTTCGGTGATTTCTTATATATTCTATGTCTTCCAGAGTGAGTCCCATGATATCATCCGAATAATCACTGACCACAACCGAAGGAGTTCGCCAGTAGCGATATCGCGGCTGCTCCTCCCCATCGTCCGTAAAACAACTCTGCCTGCGGCTATCGCTCTGCCTATCGTAATCCGCACCATCACTAACGCAATCGCTGCATTTCCGGTCGCAATCACTGCACTTCCGATCCGCACCGTCACTGCCCTTCCGACCCACCGGATAAGGCACGAACTGGGCCTCGATAAGCGTTTTGCTGGGCACATTATCGTGGTCGATGGACCCTCGAGGGCTGTAGGGGCTGTGTACTGGCTTCTGGTAAGGCACTTCGTCCTTCTTCTCTCTCCAGTTATTTTCGTCATCACTCTGCCCCATGGCGGAGTCTGAGCTTCCACATCTTTGCACCTTGCCCTTGTCTTCCCTCTCGTCATCGCTGACCCCCGAAGCGGTCGAACTGCAATAACCACTCGTAGGCGGTAACAACAAAGAGTCGTCTTGGTCTTTCTGTGGTTTCTCTTCCTCCCTTTGGAAACTGTTGACGGTTTTTTGCAACATTGCCAAGTAATTCTCTCGGAGCAGTTTAACACTCTTGAAAATGGTACCGTCGTGGTAGTTCTTGATCTCGTACACCCCCGTGCGACGTTGCCTTTTCATTTTTAAATCGCCAGGTTTCTCCGAATCTTCGGTGTTCGTAACTTGGGGCGCCATCTCTACCAATGGACGCGAAGCAGCCACTCGAATAGCATCGAAATCTGTAAGGTTCTTGTAGTACTCTCTGTGTTTTTCTGCCTTGATCTTGATTATTTCGCGCAAGTCTTCGTCGGTGGTATAGTTGGCCATCATCTCGTTCCTCAGTAACTCCTCGAAGTAGCTTCTTCTCGATTTTGCAAAGCTGACTTCATTAAGGGGGTTTTCCACCCCATCGACCGACAACCAGGATGGGAGTACTGCGCCCTCTTCCACGCGGCGGGTCCAGAAGCCACTGAAACTTCACAATGAAACGCGTTATTACATCCTCTCTGCTCTTTATAACTGGTGTGTTTGTTTAATGATTTGTTGTGTTATCACAAAGTTTATCAATAGTAACTAACTTTTTTTTAGAGCAGTCGCTGTTTAAACGTCTTTATGGTTGCATTATTAAAATGGAACTAAGAAGTTGCGACGCATGAGAAGTGTTTTATTCTTAATGGTACAATGAAACAGTTAATTGCACTCTCAGTTAGTTCATTCAGCGATTTTTCTCAGTTGCAGGCGATTTAATATTTCAAGTTGCAGTTATTAATGGCGAAGTTTTTAAAAGCCATACCGGAAATCAACATCCTTTGGACAATGAACTCAAAAACCGAGATCAATTCGTGTCGGTTTCAACGTTAAAATAGTTAAAAGTGTGGAAGAAATAACATTGTTTCATCAGAAAATAAAAATTCAAACCGTAATTTTTGTCAAAATTTCTAAATTCGAAATGTTTAGACAGATGTGTAATAGTTGCAAACAACATTACAAAATGTTAAAAAATATGATCGTGTATTCTGTTGTATTAAATTTTTTTTATCTCTTAAATTTTTATCAAAAGCATAATTTAGCAAAATTTTTAAAATATACAAAAGAATATTAAATATGTAGGTATAACAACTACGAAATTATAGAATTAATGTACCAGTGATTTTGAGATTTGGTTCACTTCATTTTTTTTTCTTTATTCGTTGATTGATGTTAATGAAATTTTACATCTTATATTTATAGGTTATCTAGCTTCATATCATGTTTCAATTTTCTTGCACTTTTCGTTACAACGAAAATGACCTCAACTTTTAAAATGTAAATGCAATACCTAATCTTTTTTTCTAAATTTGAGTCTAAGTAAATTCTAAGTTCACTGATATGCATAAACCACCATTTTGAAAATATTGATTTTTTTTTTTTGAAAAAATACTAATTTTCGATCAAGTGTGTTATGTTAGGTTATCTTTCGTAGTAAATTGTCCCCAACTTTAAACATTTTAAATTTTACAAAAAAAGTTTCTTCAAAGTAAGTTAATTTTTTTAGATGTAAATATGACTCTTCTTTTAACATTTTTACAGACACTGATGTCTTTTGTTTAAGGATTTATTGATCGCAAATTTTCAGTTAAACTAAAAACTGTTTTTGTAAAATTTAAAGCACAATTTCAGATAGAAATTCATCGTAAGTAATATGATACGAAAATTTTCGGAAATTTTCAGACAGATTAATCATGGTCAAAAAAGTTTATAATATAATATAAAATGAAAGTAATACTTTATAAATGTCGGTTCTCATCAAAAAAATGTCATGACATCATAACACGACCATTCTGAATTGGCAGTAAAAAAAATACATGCCGCAATGTAACGGATGTTCATTTAAAAAGTGCATCAAGTCGCCTTTGAATAAAATGAGCTACGTCCATAATTTTTTACAGATGTCAATGACAAACGAAAAATGCAATGCATCATAGTTTAACTATGATGCAACTATTACAGCTAATTTGTAATAAGAACGTAAAAACGAAATTAAATTGAGGCACGAATGTAACTAAATAGAGGACGTGAAGCTTTTTAATAATATGAACAGAAAATGACGTTTGATAAATTTGAAATTCTGACAAAAGAGAGCACATTCTTTTCAAAAGCGACTTGATGTACTTTTTAAATGAACACCCGATATATACTAACTCACTTTTGAAAACTGAAAAGCTTGAAACCAACCTGGGAACTTAAATATAATTATTGAAATATTAGTAAACGACATTTTCTGATAATTGTTAAAAATTGCACAGAGATGTTTGAAATTCATTATTTTTTTATAAATTTGTAAAATTTATAACAAATTACTCAATATAAACAGTTAATTTAATTTTTACAAATTATTCATGTTTCATATATGGTATTTCAAAAAGTCCTACTTAGAATTTTTGAAAAAAGTTTGAAATTTACATGAATTCTCAAAAAAGCTAGGTAATAACGCTTTTTCAATATTTTGTCCAGTTCTTTTTGCATCCAAAAATTGTTCTTAATGAAAGAACAGTATCAACCCATTTGACATATTTTATAGTACTAGTAGTAACAATAATTCCGGGATTGTTTAAACGTACTTTTTTTACATTGTTTACCAAACAATTCAATACTTCACTTTTATGTTTTTTATAATAATTATATTGTTTGTCTGCTTTTATTTGGAGATGTTGTTTTTGTGTTTGTTTATATGTTTACTGGCATCTACATTTGCTGACGTTATTCTCACAAAGATTTATAGTCAATGAAAATTCAAAATATAACATGTCAATTTGTTTAAAAAGCCGCATGGCATATCCTTCTAGGTCTAGCACCTGCAAAATCGTCAGGATATAATTCCTCTGAAGTATGTGAGCTTTACGTCCGCTTAAAACACCGTCTTATTATATTGACCGTGCAGTACCGGCCTTGCTCACTTATCATTGGCCTCAATACGGACAAACCTCTGGGCATATATGGCGTTTATACCATGCAGCCTACCAATAAAACACTTAACGGTAATTGGTCGTGTGCAAATCACAAATCTGGCAATAACTTGAATGATCGTCTGCTACCGAAATTTTCGCCGCCGCCACCCGGATTGCGAAGTGCCACAACTTGATTTTCCAGTCGACACACTCCAAATTATGTTAATACTGAAATTAAGGAACCGATCGTGTGACTGATGATAATGATTAAAAATGTGGTTACCTTCAAAAGGCCCCCCTCATTTGAAATTGTATAAATAATGGATTTTTGCGAGATTATCGCAGTGTTATGGAGGATCACACGACAACAACATGTTCGGATTATCGCAAGAGCAAGTCTGATGTAATGGCTACGGTGTCCAAAAAGTTACTAGAGTGCGATAATAAGAAAAAACGACGTGTATACCATGTTCTTTCTTTTATAAAAACTACAGAACGGAATTGTATGCACCAAAATGTGAAAGAAACAGCTCCAGTAGTATGTTTTCGTTTTTAAAAAAGTTTCAATATGTTTTTTTGAAGAATTTCATACATTCATAAACGCAAATAATCACGGCTTATTCTTTTCTGGCGTTGCTACGAACACAAACCAATCAGATACCTTCCCTTAATCTCCATTCACTTTAAAATTATGGTAAATTTTATTAGAAACAAAATGTAATTATTTCTCTTTTCATATAAGGAATAACAAAAATTGTTCACTGGTTCCGCTCTGATTAACAGGTACGAAAAGATTTTGCTGTTGCATATGCGTCCGCTCTTTGATAATGGCACACAAACTTTGCTCTTCTTAGGTCAATTACACTTACAACTATTTACGATTGACGTCAGTACCGTTTCGTAAGTACCTTAAGTTCCATTTATGTTGCATGTTTTCCGAGGATTCGTAAAAACAAATTTCAGACACAATAAACAGTTAAACAGCTAAAACAAACAAAAGCTAGACTGTGCCCAGGTAAATTAGCGATTTTTTCGGTGTTTTCGTTTCTTTGTCGCCGGCTACCGACCGTGAAGTCGCCATCATTATCTCGGCGATTAATTATCGATCGCGACATATCCAGACAGGTTCAAATTATGCGGTTTAACGGCCGCATTACGTTGCGACACGAGTACTTAGAGTACCACTTGAACCATCGGCCATGGAGGAAAATCCTTGCGGGTTGGGTTAGTCTGAACTGACGCAAACACTTACCACTCCATCATCCGGCAGTAACCCTGGAAAAGAAAAAAGTACTTACACGAGAACACTGGAACTGAGCACGAGCTGCTCCATTTAACGTTATATAAATTGTGATATTTGTTCAAAAGGGACAATAAAGACATATATCTCAGCAGAACAATGTTATCTGCGTAAATTGCTGTATTAACCGACTTTTCACAACTTAATTATGCATTAACATGCGAAATCGTATCGTTGTGGATCATATTACCATAGGAAGTGGCACGACCACGCAGACTTGGAGGTTAGGTTGCGGCGATAATCGAGGCGTGTATCACTCGTTCGTTGAATTTAGGTTCGCAACATGATGCACGTTGTTCCTCAACGGTTAACGTGGATACGAATCACTGTGATCTGCATAATTGACAGCACACGTAGGTATTCAACACATGACATAATCCCTAACACCACACACCAAGAAGTGCAAATATTTTCGAAGAGCGGGGGACTGCAACTGAGTTTTTGTGTCTCCATTGTTCGTAAAAAATAAACATGATTTTCTGAGAATCTGTTGCAAAATTTGCGTTTTTTAAACAAACCTTTACGTTTAGTGTCAGCAGATTAGATACGAACGTCGTCATAATAACAATCACGTTTTGTCGCAAAATAATCCACTCCAGTACCGCTCGATCACGTCCCAAATTACGTTTCTATAAATGATGAACGGAAGGAAAGAATTCCACAGTTTCATTGAAGAGTAAGGCAAAAGAACCGCACACCGCACTCAGGGTCAAATTGTATTGCTGAGGGTATCAACTTTGGAAAAGTTTTTCTAATTTTTCCTGGCAAATGTCATTAAATTAACAACAATGCCTGTCACTCGAGCAAACTTGATCACTTATTAGTTTTTAATCACTGGATAATAAACCAGTATTAAAAAATAATTCAAACAAGTATGGTATGTTATAATTTAATCTGAACAATCTCTATAAAAAGAAACTATTCGTCATTCATTATTTACTTCTAAACATCAATTTCCTTTCCTTACTGATGAACAAGTGTGACTTTTAAGTCTGCAGAGTTCAAGTAATTCTAATTCATTAACATTTAAAATTTTATTAATACCAGAAAATCAGCAAACCGACATAAAATTACGACACTATTCTATTATATAGATGATCAATGCGGAAAAAATAATTTCAAAAGATTTAAATGGAACTTCCAAGAAAAAATGAAACTATATCAACTACAGGAAAATTTTACGTATGGATGACTGAAAATTATGAAATCAGATTAAACAAATTATGCGAAAATGAATAAGGATATTGTTAAACAACACCTTTCTAATCCTTTTTGTTAATTACCCTGATGTTTCTAACGAGCAAAGGATAGTTGTAATGTATGTAATACATAAAGTGCATACAAGTAAAATTATAATTGAGAATAAAACAAGAAAGGTTCTTTAAAAAACAAAGCAAGCAACTTCTTTTTCATGTCATGTGTCATGAAAAAAATATAATCTAATAGTATGCTACAATAAATAACTTTTTAAATTTTCTTTATTTTATGCAGGTACATATATTGATCTATAAAAACAAACTAGATTAATACCTCTATTCATTTTTAATTATAGTTTGATTTTTAAAAATGTTCAAAGAAAAACCATTTCGTTGGAATAGGAATTTAAAATTTCTTTAAAATTTTGATTTTTTCCGATTAGTATGTTGTCAGAGATGACTTTTTCCTCAAACAGCACACCACAAGTACTAGAGTGAAGCATTAAAAAAGAAAGAAGTGACTACGTTGCTTTTATTCATTTTATTTTAGCAAGTTATACCTCAAATGAAATGGTTCGAAAAATATCTAACATGACAAAAATTGACATTTCGATGTTCTTTTATTTCTTTTTTATTGTTTAATTTTTTGATAGATAATTTATTTCCCTTTATGATTTAAATATAATA
>QDEB01108881.1:0-13984 GCA_004193795.1 Asbolus verrucosus | reverse complement strand
ATCAAATTACATACCTGCTGTTATTAGAAACATCATTGTGGTCTTTCGATAGATTTTATTTATTTATTTATTTTATTTTAACATACCTCATCGAGCAGAAACAATCTTAAATTACTTTGTAGTTGTAATAAAAAAAAAAGAGTTTTGAATGAGTTTTTAGAAAGGAAGAGCTGTAACTGTAAAAGAGATTCTTTCAGAATAATGAAAAAAGAAATACGATTTCTTATTGTTTTTTTAATTATAACAAAATAAATAAAAAATAAGAACAAGAATAATAATTTTCGGACATTAGTCTACAATAACTTTTCAAATAGTATACCATTTTGATTCAACCAGACTTCAACTTTATTCACCACAGCTTGGGTGGCATTAAATATCATATGTGAATATGTCATTTAAATAAAATTTTTTATGTCTTTTCTTACTGGGGTATTCATTTTTATTTAACATTGTCTTTAATATAACCGCAAAAAAGAAATCTAGTGGGTTGAGGTCCGGAGACGCAGCAGGGCATTTAACATGATCATTATTAGCAATCCATCTATCTTCGAAGGTATTTGTTAAAAAATTATTCACTCCACGGACATTTTGAGGTAGTACTTCATCGTGTTGGTAATATAATTCTTGTTGAACAGATAGTGAGTGGTATGTTACCTAAAAAATTATTTTCAACGTCTCTCAGTATTTCTAAATAAAAGTTCCCATTTAAATTAAATTAATAAATGCAAGGTCCTATTACCTGATTGTTTATTAGTCCCACTGACACATTAAATTTCCATGCATTGTGATGTCTTCTTGGTTTAGATAGATGCAAGTTTTCCGTCGACGAGTTATGAGTGTTTTGACTTGTAAAAATACCATTATTATTGAAATTAGTTTCATCGCTTCAAATTACGTTTTTTAAAAAATCATTTTTTTCTTGATATTTCATTGAAAAACTCACAAAATTCTATCCATTTTTCAAAGCCTTCTTGTAAATGTTGAGATAAAAAATTTAAAAAAAGGGTGAAATTTATGCGTAATCAAAATTTTGTAGGCACTAGACTTGGTTATTCCAAACTATTCCGATATATTGCGATTTTTAGTAGCACCAATTAAGATATTAAAATCGATGTCTTCGTTTCCTGAGACTAGATTTTTTTTTTGTTGGAAATTGCCCATGATTTTTGAAATTATCAAACAATTTTCTTAGGCTTCTTTTTTGCGAATAGCGTTCATTGAATATTTCACAAGTTCTGGTGTAATTTTCGTTATTCTGCCAGAAGATTTTATTATAAACAAATCTTCATTATTGTATTTTTCATTTCGTTTAATTCATTCATTTTTCACTAACAATGTTTGTGCAAAGTGTGAAGGAATAATTATTATTATAACGGAAATGTTATTACAACTTTCAAACTGTCAGTTTCTTTTCTTTTTTTTAAGACGACCGTTAGATTAAAAATTGAAAATAATTGTTTGTAATTTTGTCATTTACCATCAACTTCGCACCTATAATTCCATTTGAAAATTTGTAGAGTAAAAATTAATCTATCGATTTATTAAAAATATATAGATGTTCCATTAAAAAAAAAAGTTCGAGTCATTTCCGCTCATACTGGAAGTGGTGTAATATTATTGTCAACGTTAATAAATTCATCAAATTTGTTTATAAAAATCTGCCCAAAGAACTGTAGTCAAATTAAAGAAAAGGGATAAAAAAGACCTGTATGTGCTTCTCATTGTCAAACGGAGCAATGTAATGTAATGTAATGTAATAATCATGTTATAATTTGTGTAGAAAATATAATGCAATTCTTTTTTTGTAATTCAAATAAGCCGATCAGTAAATGATTTTGATTTTTTAAAGCCTTGTATACTTTTTTAATATGTAAAGATTTTAGTGTTATAAATAAATTAAATTGAAAGTTTTTTTAGGTTACATTTTAGACATATTTTGTCCTTTATGAAGCTAAATTTATACTTCTTACGAGGTGGCAACCGATTGTGTTACAAATTTTGTTTATATATATTGAATTGAAAGACGTTTCAGTCAGGTAAATATAACTAACTTATATGAGAAAAAATATGTAAATAAAAATTTAAAAAAGCTATCATTTAAATTTAAAAATTATCTCTGACAGGATTTTGATATAATTAGTGAAAATTCTTGAATATTAAAGTATATGATTATATATAATAAATAAAGGGTCTTGCAATTTTTTTAAATTTGTTTTTTGATCATTTTTATTTAATCTTCCAATCAGTTCAACAAGGGGTAATGAAGATATATAGCAAAACCACAAAGCAAACTCGGAAGTGAAAGATGAAGCTAAATTAAGGGCATTTCGTTGCTTCCGTCTGTGATTTCAGACATTTTTCAGGATTAAGGGGTGTATACCCTGAACACATTAGTGCTGCACACGTGCCCTATAATGCCGGCATTTGTATATAACTTCTAAACCGGATGCATCTTTTACCTACCACGTTTTCCATGTTTTCGTTAATTTTTAAAGATTTTTGTGCCAGGGCATCATGTTACAGGATTGTTTATACGATGGATGTTTTAATGTGTTATCATGTTGTTATAGTTCTAACATTCTGTTAAAACTAACTCGGAGTTGAGGGATTTCGGTTCAGTAAAATTGACTCCCTCTTTAAACCAAATGGGTCTATTTTATTTTTGTTTAATAACATTTCCGTCGGCATCTATTTCTTGACAGTTTAAACTTTTACGTCGTTCGTGCCAATGTTTTCCAACTGTTTATTTAGTTAAAAACAATTCCTATTTCTTAAAGAATAATGTCGGTTTCAAATTGTCCATAATGGTGTAAAACAAATATATGGCATTAGATTAAGCTGAAATCAAATTTTTTTAGTCTATCGCAAAGATCTGCCACTTGTTAAATTGATTCTGAAACAATTTCATGGTCTACAAGATAATCTCTGTACCATAAAGGCAATTGTTTGCAAGAGGACTTCGATTTTATCATATTGATTGCGTTCTGAACCTGTAATTTGTTTACAGGAAATCCCTTTGTAATGAGGTTCAAAATAAGGATATGGAGTTCGGTTATTTTGATCGTCTCTTGTGCGACCGCTCAAGACATCAACATCAACAATAATTTAAATACTCAATACGATATAAACAACCCCTATAGCACAAGCACCACGAGCAATTACGACATAAATAGTAATAATAATTTTTATACTCAAGCATCACCAACTTACGGAGTAGATCAGTATGGAAGGGGGTATGGGAGAGACGATCAATATGGACGCGGTAACCAATATAATCCTCAAACTGGACAATATGACCCGCAAACTAATCAGTATGATCAGTTTGGCAAAGCAGATCAGTTTGGAGGTCGAGGAACATTTGGAGTTACTCCAAATTACGGTTTTGGTGCGGGTAGAAATCAACTCGACACCAATGATTTTGCCATAAGAGAAGCGTGAGTGAAATTAAATAAAATAGTTGGAAAGAAAAATACATACTACTACCCTTTCAGAACTTACTTTATCGTGGCTTCGAAAACAGTTCGTCCTGGTCAACTTTATAGAGTTGCTGTAACTATTTTAAAGGAGGAAGAACCTCTTACAGTTCGAGCTTCCATACAACGGAATGGAGTGGAAATGTCAGAAGATCATAAACTTGTTAAAGAAGGAATTCCAGAAACGCTTCTCATGAGAGTCCCACCAACTAGCGTACCCGGAGAGTATAAACTTAGAGTAGAAGGATTGTATGATAATGTGTTAGGAGGGTTACATTTTGTAAATGAAACTAAACTGATTTTTTCACAAAGGTCAATGACAATATTTATCCAACTAGACAAACCTGTATACATGCAGGGTGAGAAAGGTAAGTCGATAATTTTTTAAATGAGAGTTGTAGGTATTATTATTTGAAACAATTTTCAGTACGTTTTCGAGCAATTCCCATTAACACGGAATTGAAAGCTTTCAGTGAAGCTGTAGATGTTTTTATGTTAGATCCCAATGGTCATATTATGAAACGGTGGTTGTCAAGGCAGTCCAATCTCGGTACAGTTAGTTTAGATTATCAGTTGTCAGATCAGCCTGTTTTTGGCGAATGGAAAGTCCGAGTAATTGCTCAAAATCAAATTGAAGAATCTTCGTTCTTGGTTGAAGAATATTATCAAACACGATTCGAAGTTAATGTAACAATGCCAGCATTTTTTCTTAACACTGAAGAATACATTCATGGCATAGTTATGGCCAATTATACAAGTGGTGCTCCAGTTAGGGGTAATCTTACTTTAAAGGCTGTCATTCGGCCAATAAAACCGATCAAATCATATAGGATGAATAACAGAAATAGAAATAGGAATCGCGATGAATATCATAATAGATACAATGATAGAAGGTATGATGCACATGAATATGACAACCAGTATCCTGATTATGAAGCTTCAGGATATAATAACCCGATTGTAGAAAAATATTTTAATTTCGTAAGAATTTTAAAATTGTAAAAATGTAACTCTTACAAAATTTTTGTCTAGGATGAAGAATTACCGTTTTGGTTTAAGATTCCTGAAAATTATTATGAACCTATACCCACTCTCAAATTTGTAAGTGTGATTTGTAATTTGTAATAATAACATTATTTTGAAAATATATTTTTTAGTTTTATGGGGTATACGCATTTAAATATCCAATTCGGGAATTGTTACATTATGTCCCTACACTTGAAGGAATGGAATTAATAGTTGTGGCAACAGTAGGTGAACGTTTCTTAGATGAAGTTATCGAAGGATATTCCACAGCACGAATTTTCAATTCCTCAATCAAATTGTCGTTTCTAGGAGGTTCTCCTCAAGTTTATAAACCAGGAATGCCAGTTACGACATACGTAATATTTCATAATAATTACTGTTATTAATGAAAAATATTCTGACTTAATTTTAAATTACAGATTGCCGCATCATTCCATGACGGTTCATCATTACCGATAGAAAGACTGACAAATGGTATTATGGAAGTTTTTACTTATATTGAAACACCAGGAGGAAGACGTGATATTCCAAATCGCCAGTTATATATGATGGACGGTAATCCAGGCGTTTGGGAGTATAAAATTGATGTAAAAAGCGAATTGGGAATTCAAGGCACTAGATCGTTTGAAGAATCAAGTCAGGGAGGTTAGTTATATATGGGAAAGTGGTTTCTTGAGATATTTTTTAATACGTTTTTTATTTTTAGGATCAATGAGGATCGAGGCAAGGTTCCGAGATGATCAAGGGCATCATGCAGAAGCAGAGTTATTAATGTTATCGCATTATAGTCCAGAAAATCAGCATATCAAAGTGTTCACGAGTACAATAACACCAGAGGTATAAAGAACTGTCTCGTTAAGAATGCATTGCAAGATTTTTTTAAAATGAAATTTAATATTGAGCTATGGAGATTTGTCTAGATTTCCACAAAATTTCTATAGAATCAATAAATAACAAAAATTAATTTAAATATCCTACCCTTAAATACCATATTCACGATGTAATGAATTTCGGTTAACTAATTATTGCAATTGATTTATCACTTGAGTCTTATTTAGTGATATTTATAATCAAAATAAGAGTTCAAAAGTTCAAAAAATCCAGTGGAAACTCAATCACTTTGTTTAATTTTAATTGGCGTTTGTGGAATATAACCAAGTTGTAATAAAGGAGAGCAGGAAATTTTTAATATTTTCTAAATTTAATTCTTCAAGGATATACTTTTTCAAAACTTCGAAAAGACTACAATTTGGAAAATTTATAATTTATGTAATCGATCAGTTTTCAGCTCACATTTTTTTCATCTTTTAAATGATCTTAAACTCATTATTTTAGAAAAGTACAAACAAACAGACAGGGAACGCTTTTTTCAAATACCAGTAATAAGATTTAAGTCATTCGTAATTATATAACGGCTTAAATAGGGAGAAATTTAAGTATTAGTTAACTTGAAGTAAATTGAAACTTGCATTTACACCACATCATACAGTATATAATGCTTTAAGTTTTCTGCAGTGAGCATGGTTTACTTGTGAATTTGATCTTTTTTTTATATCCTGCTTTCCCTTAAAAATAATGTGAACTTCGCGAAATTATGTTACTATTCCAATAATTTGTGCGTATGACTCATAACTTGTACAAAATTTTATTTAAAAATTATGAATACCTTCTTTGGAGCTGAGAGAATATTATAATCGAATCATTTTAATTATCTAAAATTTTAGGTGGGACTTGATATGATTTTCCACATCAAAAGTAATTTTTTTATCCGAAAATTCAATTATATGATAATTTCCAAGGGAATTGTTTTGGTCAGTGGAGATCAAGACATGAGTGATTATATTAGTACTATGGCGGTTCCATTAAGTGCCGAAATGGCACCTGTCGCCACTATAGTTGTCTGGCATTTAGGCCGTTATGGAGACGTCACCGTTGATAGTTTGACATTCCCTGTCAATGGAATCAGTCGAAATAAAGTAATTGCTTTACTATTTTACTTAATAAATTTTTAATCAAATCACAGTAATTGTTGAAGGTATTATTGGACTTGAACTAATGATAATTGTGTTCTAGTTCAAGGTATTCATTAACAATAAAAAAGCAAGAACTGGCCACAAAGTTGAGGTTGCAATTTATGGAGAACCCGGTTCATATGTGGGATTATCAGGAATCGATCGTGCGTTTTACACAATGCAAGCAGGAAATGAGTTGACTTACGCAAAAGTTCTCACAAAAATGTCAACTTTCGATGAGAATACCAACGGCACCCTTCAACATACTTGGTTTTCACACGAAGGCAATCCTGATGAACTAGTCTATTTTCCATCTTCAACATTTGGAATTGACGCTAACAGAACATTCGAATATGCTGGTTTAATTGTTTTTAGTGACTTTGAATTACCGAGACGCTTCTCGCGTTGTAATGCTACACTTGGTTATGCAGAATGTTTGAATGGTGGCTGCTATAGAATAGAAAAACGCTGCGACTATTATCAAGATTGTACTGATGGGACCGATGAGGCGGGATGTGAGACTTTAGTTTTATTATTTATGCCTTTTCTAAATCAGAAATAATTTTAGGTAAATATGATAACGGAACACAATTAGCGTTGTTTAGAAAGTTTAGATTTAATAGAATTCAGAGGCAGTATGAAAATGTGTGGGTGTGGAAAGATGTTAATATAGGTCCTCACGGCCGTTATATTTTTAATGTTCCGGTACCTCCAAGACCAGTTCATTGGATGGTTTCTGCGTTTTCCATGAGTCCATCTCTTGGTTTTGGTATGCTGAATAAAGCTATAGAAGTAAGTTACATTTTACATAATATTTCTGCTAAAAACAACGTTGTCATTCGTCAGTATATTGGTGTTCTTCCATTCTTTATTAACGTTGAAATGCCTAACACTTGCATGCAAGGAGAACAAGTTGGAATTCGTGTTACCGTTTTTAACTATATGATAGACGCAATGGAAGCTACGGTTGTTCTAAATGGTTCACCCGATTACAAATTTGTACATGTTGAAGAAAATGGTGTTGTCAGATCGTATAACCCACGTACATCTTTTGGTGAACATCAGTTTTTCATTTACATTAAGGTAAAGTAAATTTAAATGAATAAATAATAATCTTTATTTTATATTTATTTATTGTAATTAATTATTTAAAAACAGCCTCAAGATGCAACAGTCGTTTATATCCCAATTATATCAACAAGACTTGGGGATATTGATGTTACCGTTCATGCTTCAACTTTAATCGGTAAAGATCAAATTACGAGACGATTACACGTAGAAGTATGATTTAATTTTCTTTCATTGTTCTTAGTTTATTACTTTTTTCCTTTCTCAGGCTGATGGATTACCACAACACAGACACCAATCTATGTTGTTGGACTTGAGTAATCGTGCATATGCCTTCCAATATATGCACGTAAATGTTACGGAAACTCCGATCATTCCATATGAATATGATAGATATTATGTATATGGATCAAATAAGGCTAGAATTTCAATTGTGGGCGATGTGGTTGGCCCAATCTTCCCCACAATGCCAGTAAATGCGACATCTATTTTACATTTACCGATGGATTCGGCTGAACAAAACATGTTCTCATTTGCCGCTAATATGTATACAACTTTGTACATGCGTTACACTCAGCAGAGAAATAAGACTTTAGAGAAGTTAGCCTTTTATTACATGAATGTAGGTTATCAACGGCAGCTTTCATTCATGCAGCCTGATGGTTCATTTAGCTTATTTAGAAGTGATTGGTAATAATTACAGTTTACAGAAGAGTAAATTAGTGACTTAATTAATGTAACTTTCAGGAATCAGTCGGCTTCATCGGTATGGTTAACATCATACTGTGCCAGAATTTTTCAAGAGGCTAGTTTTTACGAATGGGAAAATTACATTTATATCGATCCTGTAGTGATCGCAAAATCAGTTGAATGGGTTTTGAAACATCAAAATGAGTATGGTGCTTTTTATGAGACCACTTGGCTTCCTGATCGAAAATATAATTATTCTCTTAATATCGAAAATGACAATTTCATTCATCGCAATATCACGTTAACTGCCCATGTTCTTATAATGTTAGAATCAGTAAAAGATCTAACGAGCGGCTTAAGTTCGAAAGTGGCGATTGCACAAAAAAATGCTGTTCATTGGCTTGAACGTAACATGGATCTCATTAAAACGAAAGGGCGAGCATTTGATGTTGCAATTGTAGCATACGCTTTAATGAAAAGTAAAGCCGCCCTTGCAGAGATGGCCTATTTGGAATTATCTAGCCGTCGACGGGAAGAAGGTGGTTTATTGTACTGGGGACGACAGTCTATTCCACAACCTCCCTACAAAATCGAAAATCAAAAACCTTTCTTACTGCCCAGACTGCCATATGAGTACGACTCAGAAAATATTGAAACAACTGCTTACGCTTTGATGGTATATGTTGCTCGGCAAGAGATATTTATGAACGATATTGTGAGGTGGTTAAATACTCAGAGATTAACGGATGGTGGATGGGCCTCAACTTCTGATACAGCAAATGCATTAAAAGCTTTAATTGAATATACTTCTGCACAACGAATTCGTGACATTTCCAGCCTATCGGTGACAATAGAAGCAACTTCTTTGCCAGGAAAAACAGCGGTTTTGCATGTTAACGACAAGAATAGAGCGAAGTTGCAACATATCGATATTCCTAATGCTTGGGGTACTGTTAAAGTGCAAGCTAAAGGGACTGGATATGCCATTTTGCAAATGCATGTGCAATATAATGTAGACATTGCAAAATTCCAAACGAAACCTCCAGTACCTGCATTTGATTTGTGGACAAGACCACATTTCTTTGGAAGAAATATGTCTCATATCACTTTCTTCAGCTGTCAAAGGTGGGTAAAAATATAACATCCTCTCATAACGTTCAGTCGTTCTTTTTAAATTATATTTAATTTGCAATCCACATCAGTAACAATTAAAACAAGTATACCTGGTGACTGAAAAACATAAGTCTTCCTTGTTTTGTTTTAAATATAACAATGTGGAAATTACTTACATATTGCATTTGCTAAAATATTTTTTTAAATTAATTTGTCAAAATGTAAAAAGTGACTTGATATTTCAATTTTAAGGAATATAAGAAATGTTTATTGTTTTCTTTATTGTCTTACATTCTCAGAATTCATCAACAAACTTGGAGGACGTTTGCTACCTTTTGAGGAACATTTTTCAAAAACCATTTTAAATTAATTTTAATGCATTAGGCAACTAAAACACATCACAATGACTGTCAAAACATGCGGTCAGAAATAAAATACTTCTGATTACGACTCGATGCTAATTTATTTTTGGAACGTTTTAAAGTTAATTAAAAAGTTTTTAAAAAGGGATAATTTGTGCTTCTACATTTAAAACGGATTCATATTTAATAGAAGTTTGAAGCCCAACTGCCAATAATATCAAAGTTTTATTTAAATTCTCTTTGTTAAAATGAGGCATGTTTTGCATCTTGCGTGTACCTAACTTAAGAGTGAATTCATAATAAAATATTCGAATATTCATCACATTTTTTGATGCTTTTTTGGAGGTTTAGAAGGTTTATTAATAATGCTAACTTATGGTTCTTGAAAATCAAAAATTTTCTCGAACCAATGTTATGCTTACTTTTTCTACTTATTATGTCATTATTGAATTAGATTTTGAAGCTGGAATATTGAATTTTCAAAAAAGTTTGATTCTAACAATGTTAAAACAAATGAAAACGTTGGATAAAATTATACAGGAAAGGAAATGAAAATACATATTAAAAGCGTAAAAAAAATAGTGGAAAAAAATGCCATCATTTCTGATGAAAGTATAATTTGGGCTGCAATTACAAGTCTTGGGCTCAACTATATTGATTTAAAAATTTGTTTTTGTATTTTACACGGCTTAATCCGAATCGCCGGATTTCGAGTAAAAAGTAATACCATTTTTACATACATTCCTTGTGAATCCTAAAGATGCTCTACTTATATTTTTGGATATTGTGTCCTAGCAGGCGCGCTCTATATTACAGATATTGGGTCATCCTTGTTTCAGTATTTTTATAAGGTTGTTGGTACCTGCCTGGGGTAGATTCATTGACCTCAATTTCTCTTAATTGATTACAGTGGAATACGTAACGTTTACGAAAATTTTAAAATTAAGCATTTTCTTAAGAACAAAGTAACATCATGTGTTTTGCAAAAAAAAAATAAATAAATAAAACTAACTTATAAATACGAGCAAATTAGATATTTAATAACCAAATTCAACGGCAAAAATGTTCGTTCTAAACTTGTGAAAACCGCAAACACTGGGGAATAACAAATTACTTTTTTAAAGCCTCAACCGATGAACAGATATTTAGCTGTTCACTGAAGGTTTTTTTTTTAAGAGGTTTATTCACATTCCCTGTCCGTAAAGCATTCATCATCCCACTCGTTTGTTTTCTAAAAATATGCATTCAAACTTTAGGAACTATTTTTCTGTTAGATAATAAAATAAACCTAAAAATTTGTGTTGCGATATAACATGCCTGAAAATTTATTATTACCTTCAGTTGTTGGTGTGTACTATGGTTCAGTGCAGATAATATAAAAGGTTTAATAAATTTTGTTTTGTCAGGTGGACACATTTGTCTGAATCTCCAAGGTCGGGACTTGCTGTACTCGACGTAACGGTTCCGACAGGTTATATTATTCAACAGCAAGATTTGGATGCCTACATATTGTCCAGAAGAGTAAGAAATTTACAGCGTGCTCGTTTTACGGAAAGAAAAGTTTTGTTTTATTTTGATTATGTAAGTATTGTGATTTAGATTATTAAATCGTAACATTTGTCATAATTTTTAGCTGGATAATGAGGAAACCTGCGTTAACTTTACAGTAGAAAGATGGTACCCTGTAGCGAATATGTCTCGATATTTACCAATTAGAGTATATGATTACTATGCACCGGAACGATTCAACGAAACAATATTTGATGCCTTATCAACATATGTTTTAGACATTTGTCATGTTTGTGGCAGTAGTCAATGTCCATATTGCTGGATTTACAATTCTGCATCTACGAATCATATCTCAATAGTTACGTTAATTTTCACAAGCGTAATTCTAATAGTGCGATATTATGTTGAGGTATATAACATAATCTAACATCAAAATTACGTGGAATTTGTTATATTTAAAATCTAGATTTATATTAACTATGCAGAGAAGTGTATGAAACTGTTGAGTGCCGTGCCTGAATATAGTAAATATAACATTCATTGTTCTGTTAGTTCAATATAAATTTACGATTTTATGAACTGAGATATTTTTATTGTTTCAATGTTTGTGTTCATTATTGTAAGTCTCATTCAACATAAATGAGATGCTATTCTATGAATGACTCGAGTTTGTAAAGAAAAAAATGAAAACTACTAAGGTATGAGAGTTACTTATGATACAGCGCGTATATTTTTCTACTTATTAAATTAAAATCATATCTATAAATACTCATATGATGACAAATTATTTCATGTTGAAAAAACTTAATTCAGACCGGGCAGAGGTGCTCGTTAGTCTCATATTAAACCGTCCAAATGCACTGACGTAGTTAGTGTATTAAATTAAAATACAAAATAATTAATATATTTTAGATTAGTTAGGTTTTTTTATATACATATTTCTTGTTATATTTTTGACTTTTTTTGTATTATATAATTATTCTGAAAATAAATTATTTCATCTAATTATTATTGTTGAAGTAGTAACCTAGAATTCAGTTTTAATTAATATAAAGGTAATATTTAGACAGTTATATATACTTTACAAATTGCAGCTGTAAATATATTAATTAGTTCTTTTGTGTAGTTTCTGAAACAAAAGTCTTTTACATAGAAGTAGTTAAAAGTAGGGTTTACAGTGTTTGTACACATGTTGACTTAAATAAAAACTATTTTCTTTTGATAATTCTGTTATATTTATTTATAACTACTTATTACAATCATCATCATAATCACTTACGTAATCATTTTCATCTTCATAATAAAAGTCCAAATTTTTAAGATAATCGTTATGATGTTCCTTACATTCTTCATTCATGTACTCCAAATCTGGAATATAATTTTTCTCTGATTTTCTTGCTTTGGATCGTAGTAGCTGTAACAGTTCAAATGTTACAAAATGAAATAAGTAACATCAATTAGAAAGTTCTATAATCTATATTATTCTGAACAAACATCAGTTATGTTAGTGCCCCACAAGAAATACTACTTGTTTTGATCGAATCTTGTTCACTTATAAATATATCAATTAATCTTATCTTTTTGAAAAAGACTTATTAAAAGTTCCAAGTTTTTTGTTGATATTATTAATCTCTGTGTGTGTCCAATAGCATAAAACAAAGATCGATGACGAGACGGGTACATACTTAAATATCTAAGACATTAAATATTTATGATATTTTGTTAACAATAATCTAATTCTATTAGCAGAGTGATTCACAATTTTAACTTAACTTGTTATACTTTAATCATCAAAAGCTTATATGCTGAGTCGACTGAGCGAGTTGAACGTGTGAATGACAATATTTTACGTTAATCCACCCGGAAACTCATATGGACATCTTTGGAAAAATTCTGTTAAGATTAGCAACACTATGAAATCTTTTTTGTTGCATTTTATCACCAAATCCATTAACTATTAACTATTATTAACTGCGTTAATATTAAACATAAAAAGTCGATTAAATCAGCAAATAATTAATATTTTTGACTTCAATAACGAAAATAATTTAAAAAAATGTAATATACCATATACCTTGTTGAATTATTTGGAAAAATAATTTTTTAAATGTGTCACAGATAATTCGATTCAGCGTTAAATTCCGATTTAAAAAATTCCTGTGTACTAATCTAAACAACTAAGCCAAGTTTATACAATCACGCAAAATTAGACATACCTCTCTTTTCTCCAGAAATCTTTTAAAACTTGCTCTTTGTTCTTTACCACTAGAAAATTCAATTGGATTTTCGTTAACCATTTGCATTTGATATGAATCATTACAGTTAAATCTATGTATTGCTTCCGATTTTTTCATGTTTTTCTTTATCTAGAAATATATTTAAAATACTTCTGGAAAGTCGGTGTACTTTAAATAAATACCTTATTTAGTATTTCTGCATGATTTAATCCAAATGCATCTTGTGGCATAGGAGGTAATACATCTTCAATATCATCATTATCATTTTTAGAATATTGTTTATCCATTTCTTCAATCTTATCCTACAAAAACTATATTTATTGCTTATATAAAGGAGATATATAAAATGTTATTAAAATTTTTAGGTGATCACCACAGATAGGCGTTTTCGAGCCATCTAGACAATCGGTCATATCAGTGATCACTGTTCTGTGCCGTGCATAATTAGTTTGTACTTGAAGTAGTCGACAAGATGACGACATTATCGCTATAAC
>QDEB01108849.1:0-25499 GCA_004193795.1 Asbolus verrucosus | reverse complement strand
ACTACGATGTTGGAGACATTTATAATTACCTCATATTTATTTGTTTATTTATTTATTTACTTACTTATTTATTTATTTATTTATCTATTTATTTATTTATTTATTTATTTATCTATTTAATATAATCGTAATTAACTTACATAACTTATTCAGTATGATTTTTCACTTATTTTATGCTAATGTACAAAAAATAGTTTTTTTTGAAATAAAAAATTTACGTTAATTAGGAATCCTAATAAAAAAAATTGCTGTCTTGGAGAGACGCCCGAAGGAAACAGAATTTTTTTTGTGATCATAAGAATACATTTTTAATTAAAATAGCAAAAAATTGTATTACAGTAAATTGGAAATATTAATTAAAATCTGCATTAATTCTGATACTGAAAATGTTAAACAAATTTTTTAAAATGCTGTCCTGTTTCAACAGAAAAAAATTAAATTGTATAATTTTGTATAACGATAATAAAAAGATAATAATGTCAAATTTAAAAAAAATATATTTTTCTTAACTCCCTTTGTTTAATTTTTATATATTTTTCCCAAATAGCCAAAACAATATACCGAGTTTCAAGTTTATACCTCTATATCTACTTCTGCGAGAAAAAAATAATTTCGAAGTTTTTATTATAACTTCGAGAAGCCATAAATTTTTATTGATTCATAATCGCGGTAAGGTTTTTACTCTTAATCGTTTTATTTTTAATCCTAGAATATGCCCTTAGAACTATTTCGTGAAAATGTAATGTAAATGCAGAGGTAATTATTTTATTATTATTTATAATTATGTATGATAAATAGACAGTTACACAATTGTGACCATTTATTTGTCATTACTGTGCCATTAACCAAGCCGAGGTGGTGATAAAATTTAAAAATAATTTTTAACATCTATAGAAAGCTTAATATAAAATATTGTAAAACTTTTATTTATTATTTTTATATTATACCAAGAATAGAAGAGGAGTGTCGTATTTTAAATATTAATAAGCCTTCAAAAATCGGCACAGAAATATGGAATGGACTTTCCAATACCTTAGAAACAGAGCTTGATACATTTTACGCTGACATTTCTCATAATATAGATGATAAAGAAAACTTGGAGAAAATTGTGTCTGTTCTGTAACTTAGGGCACATAAAATAAAACAGACAACTTGTCCTCTTCATTAACAATGTAAATAAATTTCTTTTTTAATGACTTCAATTAGTGAAATGAATTACAACACTAATTACCTAATTTTTTAAATGATACCTCACAAAGTACAAGAGGCTTCACGAAATAGTAATTTTCTTAGCATTTTTACATCTTAATTGTTTCGAGCTTTCGAAACTCATAAAAGTTTTAATGGTTTTTACGTCTTGAAAAGCTTCATTAACGAATTGTATTTAAAAAAATCACAAATTAAAAAACAAAATTTTTTCAGCCTTTCAATTACTCGCTGATTTATAAAAGTAAAATGTCATTTTCTGTTGTAGCATGATTTGAAAAAACAAAACTTCGAAGTTACAGCTTCAAACAACATTATTTTATCATACTCAAAACCTCACGTCATTTTTCCGAGCGATTTATGACATTTGAATTGATAAAAATGTTCCGTAGTATGAAGAGAACTTCGGGGAAAAGTAAGCAAACGGTTCACAAATTTACAAATAGAATTCTACTCTCTCCTAAAATGAATACGTCACTCCTGATGAAAAGGTATGTACCAGTAGACTCATTTTCACCAAAATTGTACAAATTCAATATTTAACCAAATTAACTTATAAAGGCGAAAAGTTGAAATCCAAATCTGGGCATCGATAAAACGATTTCACGAGAACTTAAGCGTCATTGAAATCTATCTATGAATAGAAAAACTTCTAAATGATTTGTTCCCTCTTTTATGGAATTAACAATCTAAAGTTTAGATAAAATATAATATGTAGGCAGAAAAGTTGAGAAAGTTAATGTTAATTTTAATAACCACACCTTTTGAAAAATAAAGTTGATTAGTATTTCTCGAAAAATGTATGTTATATAAACAAATTTTTTGAAGAAAGCTAATTTAAAAAAAATCATATGTTAACATGAAGGCGCTAATATTAGAAGTTTTTTTTTTTTCATTTACTTATCTATGACAGTTTTTGACTATTTAAATTTGCGTTTAAAACACCAAATAAGAGGTTATTACATAGTTATTACATTTTTACAGAAGCTCAGCGTATTTACTGCAACAAAGTTCTATATTTACATACAAGTTTTTTTTTATTTGAAAAGTGAGATCAGAAGTCAGAAATATCTACAAAAGTCCAAAACTATATTAGTTTTGACTTGTTGTGTTCATTTTGATCAAAGTAAATCACGATTTTGTGATGACCTTTGAAGTCAAGGTCAACGGTTAAAAGCCTTATTTACTGAATGACAAAAAAATTACAACACTCAGTATTTGTGGGTCGATTGTGCTGAACTTTAGAAAAACTGTTTGTTAGGATACTAGTATAAGCAAAGAATTAAATTTGAAGCACAGAAAACTAATTAATACAATTTACAGCATTTGTTTTATATATGAATGTTATGAGTTACTTTTTAGATTTTTTTGAATATTTCTAGGATGTTTTGAGATTTTTACTTATCTGCATTAATGTTCAAAATTTGCGAATATTGTCAAAATGACATAATTTCATCAATAACATAAACTTAAAATGTTAACAACGGTATACCAGAATATTTTTTTATTGTTTAAATTACGATGTTAAATTGGTATAGAAGCATTTTAGAAACCATTGTTAAACAGGACTGATCCATGGAAATTAATTTTTACCTGCGATTAAACTAGATAATGTATTTTTTAAATTTAGCAGTTTTCAAATTTTTCTGTACAATTATCATAGTTTTTTTGTTATTCTTCATTTACAATATAATTTATCAAACGTATTTGGTCCATTTCAAGAGCATATTTTGTAATATACGTCAGCAAAAAATTAAAAATTTGACTTTTTTTTGAAAATTACACCTGATACCCTCACACAGGACGATTTTCGCCATTATAAATGAATTTGGCATTGTTAGATAATACTTAATCAAAAAAGGAAAATCAACCTTTTACTTTTTCGTTAACAACTTCCTAAAATAGTGACTTTTGAATCTCTTTATCCTTTACTATATCCCTACACAGTTACTAAACTGAAAAGTTGTGTTTGTATATTTAATGATTTGTTGTATAAACTTGGTGGAAATAGAACATATCTCTTTCTATTTTGTTCTACATTTATTGAGGTATTGAAATAAAATTTTTGAGTCAACAATATACAAATTCAAAAATTTGTAATGTAATATGATTTTGAGGAGCTGTAACTTTTTATTAATATTCACAATCGGATCCGAGGTTTTAACTTCTAATCAACTTTCTTTCAATCCTCTTGAGGGCGACTTTCAAACTCGTCTGTATATAATTGCAATTTGTGAGTTCAATATTGATTTCTGTATAAGAATTGCATGTCGTAAAAGTTATAACTATTAAAACAGATAAGTTTAGTTTTGGTTTTCCTTGAAATGTCATGGCACAATTGAATGTCTTGACTTGATTGGGTACTTTTATGTAATTGGCTATATCCAGCTATAGAATACCGTTTCGCCATCGAAATTGTTTTGAATCTTTCAGTTCTGTTTCCAGCACACGATTCAGCTTTTTCCTTATAAACGCTATTTTAGATTTTCTCGTTATTTTATGGATCTAATTTTTTCTTTGTCATCATCTCTGTCACTTGTGTTATTAAATTGAATAAACACGTGTGATGTTCGCATAAAAATCGATTTTTATTTTGCAGACTTTCAATGCGAAACCCATTTTGTACTTCGTAATATGCTATCAGAAATTCTTTGTTTCTTGGTTAATGTTCTGTGATTATTTCAAAATACGAGAATGGTATGCGTATACAGCCAACAGACCTGTTTCATCGACATTGTCAACCTTACTTTATTAAAATATTTACATTTTGTACCACAGCTTAACAAATGTGTCATCTTGAAAAGATATTAAGATTATCGAAATATACCGGGTGTTTCAGAAATACATGTTTTAATTTTAATCAGTGATAGAGCTCACCGATCAGAAAGACTTTCTTTATTTTTCGATTTTTTTGTAAGCATGTAAGCATTTTGACGAGCCATTCCGTATGTAAGGAAAAGTACATGGTTATTATAAATGTTTCTAACATCGGAGTATGCTGTGGAAATTTGCCGTCTATAATTCTGGTTACCTATTTAAGGTAAATTGATGTGATTACTTGGTTGCCCAAAAATGAAAAATGTCAAATTCTAGCACAAATCTAGAAATTGAGAGGCGGCACATCTAGACGTATATATTATAGCTAACTACGATGTTAGGAACATAACAACCTGTACGAAAACATAATGCAAAGGAGCATCACTTTTTTTCTGTAAAAAACATGTTTTTGTGTGCGTTCATGTTAAGGTGGCTTCAGACTACTCGTGCTCGTGCTTGCACTCGTGCCTTGTCTATATGTGTCACAAGCCATGTGACAAGTAGCGCAAGCCTTGTCAGTCACTTGTCACGCTCCATCCGTCATCCGAACTTCAAAGAAAAAACTTTTAAGTCTGTGGGCGGTATTTTATCGAGTTTAGTGTACTCTCAGTACTCGCGTAAAAAACATCGTTCATCAAAATGGAAGCTATAGCAAGTTCGTCGTCACTCATCCCGACCTTTTCGAGTACGAATCTCTTCTCAAACTAAACGCTTAATGTGGACAGTCTGTCAACGAGCGTGACATGCATAGGAAAGCAAGATAGGGTCTACGCACGAGTACAAGCACGAGCACGAGTAATCTGGACACACCTTTACGGTATAGTGATAAGGCATTCATTTTATTCCGTTCATATTCAGTCATTGTTAACTACTTTGTTAAGTTTCGAAAGTGCAAATGACGTTTATATTAGAGCAAAATGACTAATTCTTCGAAGAGTAAATTAACCTACATGGTCATTTCGGCCTGGGTACTCTACTTGGAACATTATCTTGGACTTCATGTCTTAGCGTTCACACTTTTGTTTCATCAATACCACATTTCGAGATTATGACTTATTTAAACGTTATACGCAACATTTGTGGTAGTCGTCGTCGTATTGAAAACGCAGAAGATATTTTGGCTGTTGTTGAAGCTCCTCCAGCAATGATCTAGTTATTAAAATGACACCTTCTTAATCTATGGGGGGCTAAAAATACTAAGAAGATAATGTAAGTTATTTCGGGATTATGACTCATTTAATCTTTACACGCAATATTGTGGTAGTGGTGTTGCAAACGTTGAAGATATTTTGGCTCTTGAAGCTCCACCAAGTATTTAACTCGCCACTGAAATGACACTTTCTTAATCTATGGGCGGCTAAGAACACTAAAAGGATAACATTTTTTGAAAAAACTGATGCAGAACAAAAATTTTTGTATATTTGCAATTATGGTTTTTTTTTTGAAAAGATATGTATTGATGTATGACCCTAAATATTTATGCAAACCTCCTACTGTTGGTTTAGCAGTGTATATCAAATTTTGATAGTGATCTAGAATAAAAATAGTTTAACTTTTACACTTATTAATTCTATAACTCATTTCAATGTCACCAGAGAAATTTTTTCTTATAGTTGTCAGTGATAAAAGATGATTTTTAGTGGAGGTATATAACTTGATACGTCGATATACAAGAGATGATTAATTTAGTTAGAGTGCTATTATTAACTCTGATGTTAAAGCCGTATCCAAAGTTGTTTAATAAATGAAATAATGGTTAATAGCTAAATAAAAGCAAAGAGAGAGATGCGATAAATTCCCCAATATTTCGAAAGCTTTTAAGTAACTGAATCTTTTGGTGTAAGGTTTAAGGTAAATAATACTGCAGCGAGGTGCTAGATTGTTTTATAACCTAATTAAAAAACAGATATTTATGAATACAAGTAAATTCTTTAATTCAAAGATTGCGGAATTTATCATTTTGCGACGTTTGCCAATAATTAATTTTATTGATTTTTTAATTAACAGTCGTGTAATTTTTATGCTACATCTATTATTATTATATGGAATGTTGTCGTTGACACTACTCATCCATTTGGAATATACAATATGTCATTTAGATTATTTGACCAACAGTCTGTTAAGCCATTTAAAGATTTAATTTTTAGATTATTTCGGAAATGTTTATTTCTTATACTTTTTCCAAATTGATTCTTTAGATTGTTTAAATTTTTTGGAATATACAGAGTGTTATTGATAAATTTATAAAATGCAAACACTACACTTGGCTATTAAAATTCATGTAATAACAATAATAACACTATCTGTTGGCCATCAAATTCGACTTCTAACAGTAAATCCATTTCGTTGAAGATGGAAAGAAGTCATTTATCCAGTGTGCAAGAATCAATGAGGCTATTTGTATATTTCTAGATGGCATGCACTAAATGTTTCACGAAGTATAATAAGTAGGTTGTATAAAATGTATCAAAGGATAAGATCTGTTAAAGCACGACTCATACAGGTAGACCATGTGCCACCAAAGCCCAAAATAATCATGTCATCTGATATGATTGATAACCACTTTTTCTTTCCTATGCATTCATTTGTTTCCCTTTCACCCACTGCGATAATTTTGTCGTGTCAATAATAAAATTGTTTCCTGTCAAAAGTGTTTGCATAATAGCCTATTTACGTTCTTTTGTCATTTTTTATATTTTTTCATTTTTCTTAAGGCCCATCTTGACTTGAGCACGCACACACAAAACACGCGCAAATACTCAAGCATGGACGTCTGTCAAAATAACGTGGGGTGCGCAAGTCAGGACGATCCTTTATAGGTGGATCTAAGCTTTTTGTCACTGAGATTTTATTTGTTTCCAGATTTCAGATAAAAATAAAATATGATTTTAATTTGTCTTGGCTGTTTTTGATTATTTTTTTGAAAACTCATTCCAAAGAGTGAAACATGTTATTAGAAAGAAAAATGAGCGAGGTGACGACTAAGAAGGGTGATGGCATTAATAAAACGAATATAAAACTAAAGTTTAGGGATGTACTAAACCGAATGCGGAGGTGGCCATAAGAGGTTTCTTTAAACAACATTCTGTCTATTTATGACAGGTGCGGTAAATATCTGCGGTAAATAATTCATAATATCAATTTATTACGTGAGGCGTTAAGGGGGTCCTCTAGAGATAAAAATATCAAATACTTGTCTACAGAGTCGTGAATTTTTCAAATAAAATTTACCTTTTTGGTCACAGATGTTCCACATATGAGGTACGTAACGTCAGACAATCGCGCATCTTGATGTTGGTATCAGACCTATAGCCAAATTCTGTCGACAAAGCGTCAAATGTTATTAAAGAGATTTACTTAATGTCTTTTTCGGCGGAAAAATGAAAAAAAGTTAAAGTGAAAAATTGCCAAAAAATGCAAACAAATCCCTTCGAACACTGTCGATCGATCGGAAACTCACTGATGCGACGTTATCGTTTTAAAACCTCAAACTCTTAAACAACCATAAAGATAACATAACTGCATTTACTGTACGACATGTTAAATGCAATATATTTACTTGACCTAAAAATATCGTTTCTATATTTATTTATGAGGTTTTCGTTTTTCAGTGATTTTGTGAATTTTCGTTTTTAAAAACGATGAATTTCTTCGAACTGACAAGAGGTTCTGTTGCTAAAGGTGCAACAGTACTGTAACAACAAAAGAACAAAAGAAATGAAAGAATTGGATAAAAAAGCAGGATACTGAAACAGGTTTAAAACTCAAACCGTGAAAACGAGAAGCTTGCGTAGTCGATATGCCTACAAAAACTAGAGTTTCGGTTCCATTTCCAATCAGAAGGATAAAATTTGTAAATGAAGTTTCAATATTTGGGCCTCTTAAAAAAAGTTGGAATAATTGAAGAAAGGATCAATTAAAAATTCAAACTTTGTCTTGAACACACCTCTTTAGCTTTGAAAATTAATTTGATATGTGGAGCGTCAATTGTGCTATTAAAAAAAAAAACGGTCCTCTTTTGTCACTTTGACCATTTTGTGCGTACGTTTCCTCTCATCGAATTTCATTTAAATTAAATCGTGTTAAAGTATTTCCCAATTAAATACATTCAGAGAGAATCCGAAACATTTCGTTTAAATAAAATAATAAATTGGAGTGGTTTTTGTTATAGCGATATCTGTTCATTGTCAAAAAGAACAGACACTCTCTAAAAGTAATAATAAATGGACATATTGAATATCCTGAATTAAAAGAAAATTTATATAAAGCGTACGACGCAGGATCCATAACGTCGTTGGCGTCTCGATGTCTGTTCCAGTCTCCACTCAGTTGTATTCAACGTGGTCTCGAGGGTGGTGGTGAATTTTAAATGCTAAATACGTGAAAACACGGGGTTTGTTTTCGTCACGTTGTTCACAGAAACAACAAATTGAGAAATACTGTGAGTATATTTTTCAAAAAGTTGCAAATTTTATGTCCGAAACGTGCCGAATTTTGAAAAAATGTCGAAAATTTCCACGTTTGCACTGCATAATTTCGCAAAAATTTTGTTTTACACCGAATTCAAATTGAGACATTTTGAAAACATTTCATACATTACGACTGTTGAAAAAAGGGTTATTATTCATTCTCTTCAAATTTTTCATACAATAAATGATCCAAATATTTATGTAAGCTTGCTATAACATTCTTAAAAATGATATAATATTGCATGCTCTGTATTAAAATTTTTCTAATTATAAAACGATTTGGAATACAGATATTAACTGTTGGTTGGGAGACAATTTCATGGAAGTTTGTCTTTTAATTGTTGTTTCTCTTTCGAGCAGAATTTGGTTAGTTTTTGACGAACTTCGTTAAATTATTTGTTTCTTTTAATTAAGTTTAACTAATGGAAATTGTTCCGGTGGTTAGGATCGTTTCAACTGACCCTTAATCAATTTAAATAAATTTCAACCCTCATTGTTCAGTTCTCGTGCGAAATATGGATATTAAATTTTTACTAGACGTGTTAAGCTAATTTACCAGTATCTTATACTGTAAAAATATACATTGAAATTATGGGATTAACAACTTTATTATAACCATTTTTTTTGTTAATTCTAAAATAGCACACAAAACTAAATTTGGCGTTATCAAAATCATACCACGACATATTTCGAAAGATGATCATATATTAAGTACGCAGTCATACTCACAATTTCCCTTAGGCCACTGTTTGCTTATTCAGATTCTGGAAAGAGCCATATATAGCATTTCTTCGTTTTTGAATTATTCACATCACAGCGAATTCAAACTAATTTTATTAAAAAATCTTGTATATGGATTTTCATATTATAGTAAAAAATTTCAAAATAAGTTTTTTGAATAATAGAATACAAAAATAACACATCTCCTTCAGTGGTTTCCAGAAAAAAATGGGACCTGCGACTGGGACTGGGGACCGAGGAGATAGATAAATTCTTCAGTTCTGTTATAATTCGCCATAGCTATTCATTTCTTTGCATTTAAAATATTTTGTTGCATTTTAGTACTTTTTCAATAAGCCAGTACATTGTATTATTAATTCTGAAGAGAGTGGATGTTATTGAAAAGGTTGCCAAAATTATAAGCAGAAACAGAATTCGTCAAAACTCAGAATACATTTAGCTCAAAATCACATACAAGCCCAATTTTCGCCCAATTCATGCAGCAAAAAATGTAATCGTGCGTAAAAAAGAAATCCACTCACAAAATTTGATATTGATATTGAAACTTACGGTAGGTCAGCAAGGAAATAAGTAAAATATTATTTGGTCGACGGTAAGATCTGTTGACATACTCACAGTTACCTAAAGAATGATGAATGATAAATATATTAAATTTTATAAATAATAGATGCAATATCATTTCAGAAAATAAAATTTTTGGTTAATAAATCGATATATTTATATATCTATAAGATAGTGATAATTGGAAGACAATATCATATTCAGGGCTTAGTGTTTTAGGAAAAAAACATATTAATTTTATCATAAATTATTAAAATATTAACAAAATACTTATCAGATATCTTTTACATGTGTTCAGATTGATACTTTAATACTTACTTTTTGAACACTTTAACAACAGATAAAAGTACTTTTACTGGTTGAAGCTTCTTTTGGTTACAAATATATCTGAGAATTACTATTTTCAAAAAATGATAAATTGAAAGTTACTCTGATTGAAGAGTTCTATCATTGGTTAAAATTAAAACAACAATTTTCGAAATTATCAAATATAACAGCAATGTAAAATATCAACCAACTGGTGAAATTAACTTATATATCAATGGTATTGTAAGACGATAGAATTTTAAAAACATATCTCACCAATTGATAATCGATACAAGAGTGTTAATTGGGTTCCAGAGTTGAATTTTGAAAGCGTTGCATTGGAAACAGTGCAGAAACGCAGATTAAACTGTTAGCCGAACTACACAATTCCTGTTTTATTTAGTTGCCGTTGAAATGGCGCTTTTAGAGAGGGAAACAGAAAATCAATTTTCCGTGGCAAAATTGGTGATATCAATTTATATGTATTTTTAAAAAGAATTTGGTGTTTACTAAATTTTCTGGAGTGAAAAACATTAGGTATTGTAAGTAACATGTAATACGATATTTTGGAAAAGCCGCCCGTAATATTATTAAGTTTTTACTCTATTTCAAGCTGAAAATAACGGTAAATAAACGAAATATAGGAAGAAAAATTTTATTAAACCCGCTAGATTTAGCTTGTCAGGATTTGACATGAAATATTTTCATAACTATATCAAACTGTATTGTTTCTTACAGGCCGACGGTGATATCTTATATATGCAAGGGAATTTTCGACGAAGTTGTTAGACTTTGTTAAAATTTGGATAAAAATAACATCGAAGATAAAACAATGTTTTCAAAATTTTTTAATAATAACTTCCTGCTTTGCAACAGTTCTATTTATTATGTGTTGAAATCGGTGTTAAAAGAACCACATTTTTTCAGCATGTTAAAAGCTTAAAACCGAAACTTGTTATGATATGAGAATCATGGCCATTATACATTTTCATTTTCACCATACACTCATCGTGTTTTTCTTGTCTCATCAGTCGATACAACCCTGTTGGCAACTCGACACTCCGCTCTTGAATCAATTTTTGTTAATTATAATAACTTTCGATTATGTCAAAATTTGTACTGTAATCGTAATAATAACGTGCAATCAGAAATAAAATGCCTCTAGTTACCACTTGATGTGACAATGTTTTTTGCCAGTATGTCGTATTTTTCACCTGTCAACAATTTATAAAGTGAGGTTAGGTTAAAACTTTCTAAAATTACTCTTTACAATAACTGTCACGAAAATTGATTCAATAAAACTTGTTTAGTTTTCAACAGAACTGATTTTGTTTAAACGCAAGAATAAATTTTTACCAGATAAACGCTTTTCAAGGATGACAGAAGCGGAGAACGACAGACTTGATGACAGCACAAATGACAGATTAGGATGAAATTTAGACCTGACACTATCAACTCCCCGACATGCGTTCCAAAAACAAATTAGCATCGAATGGTAACTAGGAGTTAGTTTATTTTTGATCGCACGTTATGATTGCACTTGATGTACAATAAATTATTTTTTTTCTATTTGCTTACTCAGACTTTATTTAAGCCTTTATTATTTATGTGTGTGAAAAATTAAATTCGCATAAAATATACGCGAAATATCAAATGAAAACAACATCGGTATTTTTTCAAAAGACGAGTCAAAATTCACTTCAGATTTCAGAGAGAATATTCGAGGGACATGTGTCAATAATCAATAAATAGAAATAACTTTACTCCTGTGGGAATAAAGCTTTTGTGTCGCAAGGGCAAAACCAGAAATACAATAATTTCAAATTTACAATGGAACATCCTCCAAGAGAAGCAATTTACTACAAAAGGAAAAAATACTTTTCATCTTGAGACTGATGACGGAAGAACATTACGAATATAATTAATCCAACAATATAATATCTTGTTTAATTCAACATTTAATCTGAACATAGAAAATTTCGTTTATATTTTTCTTGTTAAATCAACGTTCACTTAATACAGAAAATAAGAAGACTGGAAATTACAAGAAAATAAGGATTAGAACATAACCCAAAATAACTGCGTAGAAAATAATAAAATAATAAAATGGCAATTTCAGGAAAGCTATTTTGTTTTACTGGACGTTTGTATTCTTGTAACTTCTTTATAACATAAAGAATGCGGAAAACGTAATCACCCACTTAAACAGTTCGTAGATTAAAATTTATCTACTACTACGTACATTAAACATATCTATTTCAGAAAGCTTTATTATGCACTATAACATCAATAATTTATATATAGACCGCTTTTCCATATTTAATGGAAAATGAAACAAAAAAAGAAAAATCAAAAAATGCTTTATCTTGTAACAACTGATACAAATCACCTTCTACATTTTTTGTTAAAATTACAACAAATCTCAAAAATTTGAAAAATTTTATAACCTTAAACCGCTCATAATTGAATTCGGAATTTTTATTTTTGGTTGTTTTAAAAAAATTTTGGGTGTTTTTTAAATGTCATTTAAAAGGATATATTAACAAAATTAATTAATTTAATTATCTTTATTTACATTTTAAATAATAGGAGTACCAGAAAAAATGTTTTGAGGTAGTCAAAATTTGGGATTTAAATTTGTAATTTTCACTTGTATTTCGAAGATTCTGTCTGTTCCACATGCAAACTTTCTGTATGTACTTCTTGTTTGTTTTCATTACGCTTTCTTAGCCTGAAGCGCGCAATTAAGACATTACGGTAGAACCAAGGTTTCATAAAGCTCATGATAAATTTGACAATTCCCAATTTGCGTTGTAATTGTTATAATAAAAACAGTATATATTCTAAATAGTCGTAACATTTAAATTACAATTTTAAAATTGATATATTTCAAAATCATGTATGACCGCAGTAAATATCGATTTACTGGATCAGATTTGTTACTATATTGCGGTTGCTGTTAGGTCATCTTAAATCTGCCGAGAAGTTAATTATCCGATAAACAGTGGACCAGTAAATTTGACACCATATTAGCAGAAATACAATTTTTATAATTTTAAAAATATAATAATCTTAGTTCCTTAAGTAAATGGAAACAGTGTTAATGTTTTACTTCTTGACTCACGATTGGATTGCACTTCGACTTCTTTGAATGGATATTTTCTAACAGACTTTTGTCATCGTTTACGGAGTTGAGATGTTGTTACAACGTGTTCACTTTAATTTGTGCAATTATCAATATCAAAGATGAAGGTGGAAGGATAAACATTATAGACAGTTGTTAAGTGGCTAAGAGAAGAATAGTTAACTCAAATATTAAAAACTGAATAAAAAAATATATTCTGTAATAAACGTTTTTTTAATGAAAATTTAAAAAATTGTTCATGATTTGAAATATGAGAATTTAAAATTTATTCTGAATATGTAATGTTCATAAAAGATTTGCAACGACCATGTTACCTTCAGCATCAGGTTTAAAACTAGAACTAAAATCTTAAGAGGAATAACTGTTTTATTCTCAGATAGCATCCTATCTACGCACATTTCGCCACATTTCTGCTGGTGCCAAGCCTTTAAATCTACCACTCACTCGCAAAATGTCGCATAAGTAAAACGTTAAAAGTTGCAATAAACCCATACGAACATTTTGGTGGCGTCCTTGAAATAAGTCATTCTTACTGCACACAAGCGCGATTCATACAATCAGACAAAAATGATTTGCTGTCAGCAACAACAGAAATTTTTTAGTAACTTAAGCCGGTAGCAGTAATAAATCCGATATTTTTAAAACGGATAAAGCAGTAATGACATAACCCACTTTTGTGGAGTAAACATCTCCAACGAAGTTTCAACTCGCCAAACACTAACCAGAATCAGAAAATTTGAACAGTGTTTGAAATGCGAAATAAAGGATGCACAGTTTTATTCAGTAATCGACCGTCGACCAAGGAGAAACGCAAGAACGGCTTGATCAAAGAAAAATACGTTAGCACATAAATGGCTTGGTGCGAGTTAGTAGCAACTAGAGCGATTACTTAGCTGCTATATTACAGCTTATGCAAGAGAGCCGTTAATTATGCTTTCCTTAATGTTTACCTTAGGGAGCTATAAAAAGGGAACGTTGAGGAGGTTGGACTGTCATTTTGGATGTAGCGAATGATTGTGCTCTTCCTGATTTATTAACGGCATGAGTTCTAGAAATAGAGCTTGTTGTGAAATGCCGGATGACTTGAGATGGTTATTTTAATACTACAAAGAGAAAAAGGTGCAATTACTAGAAATTAAAATTGCGAAGATCAAAAATAAAGTCGCTGGTAAATGGTTGGGTTAAACATTATGCGCTCACCGTGAACTCAGTGAATGGATTCGAAGATTGAATGTCTTAAAGTATTTCATAATTTGGCTGTGTACTTTGGTTGCCGTCCGGTAGATTCCTGACATGAAAACTTTGCGTAAGGAAGTTTTGGGGTTCTATTTGTTTTGGCAACGATTAACAACTTTCTTAAACTCCAATATTGTATTATGTATAAAATGATTCTTGCCTCCAACTTGAAACCACACGAAAAACAAATTGATCTTTTGGAATTTAAGCGGAACGATTTTTAAAACTGTCAATTATTAAACGTTCTATGCCTGTCATCAAGGGTATTAGTATATCAGTGACAGTTATAATACACATACGCATAATGGAATCGAGGATTCTGTGACATGACTGAAATATAATTTACATCTATTTCGATTTGTGTTGTGCTGATAATCCACAATTAGTTTCATTGAACTTTAATCAACAATCCTCCTTCATTCATTTTAGTAATGTTAATTATCATTACTTCCAACTTTGCTTTGTCTTGTTATAACAAATCAAGAGATAACACAAACCTATAATACAATATACTGCCACATTTGAGGATGTCACATTAAGCGTCCCTTAAAATCAATTTTGCTAATCTTATTTTTTCAAGGTTTTGTATTGACAGCTAAATCCTATTAGTACGAGAGTTAATATTAACTTTCGAAGCGAAAATAGTATGACAAAAAAAATATTATGATAAAAAAATATTCGATGAAATTTACGTAAAATTACAAACAATCCGAAGCAGATCGTAAAAGATTATTTAATTGGTTATGAAAATTTAATGGCTGTTCGGGCAAAAAGTTTGGAACTAAATATCTTCGACAATTTTAAAAGCAGTGTCGTAAAATAATAAAAACTAATCCAAAAATGACTACGAAAATTATATCTCAAAATTTGAGAATTGCTGAATCTAGAAAAGAAAATTAATAGGAATCCAAAAATGAATTTATATACATATCTTCATACAGTCAGACATTATTTCAAAAATTGTTAATATCCTGGGATGTGGTTATTAATATTAAGGTACATTCATAGATTAAAATTGTCAGCGACTATTAAAAAAAATTGTCTCCTTTAAAATAAGAAAGTTGTGATCATTTCAGTAGAAATGCGTCACAAAACCTGATTTTATAAATGCATTGACCTCCAAAAAATTTGTTTCATTATTTCAATAAAGAAAGAAAAAAAAAGGGAATGAACCATGTTTCGTTTACACCCGGTATATATGTAGACAAATAGGGGATACCTAGCCATGTGATAAGTTATAGTACAATCCCCGGTTGATACCACGATATATTCCTGGACAGATCTGGTTCTTCAGTAACGACATAAGATTATTTTGGTTTACTAATGAATCCTTGACACTGACCTAGGTTGGCTAATAGAAAGATTCAAATTGGACGATTCCGGTTGGGGAATCAGCAGGGCCCTTGTTTTAGAAGACTTCTTTCTGCGGAGGAGCTAGGTATAAGGCCGTTCAGGTGTTTTAGATATATTTCAAGAACTTTAGGAATTAAGTGTACAAAAAACATGTATAGAATACGCTGCTAGTGGATTAGAATGAGGCTAAGGGGTTGGAACCCGTAGGTAAGTTATTGTATTATCTCAGATTGGTAGATAAGGCAGTTTATTATTATATTTCATGTGTGCGTTACCATTTCTGATTGTCAAGGCCAAATATACGTTAGTACGTCCCTGTTGTATCGCTCGGTGAATTCAATGGTAGATTGTAGGTTAAACTATAGCTATTCACTATTGTTTGTTTATTATGTGGAAACATCATTGATACGTGACTTACATTGTTGAATTTATAGGTGCATAACAGGTATTAGAAAATTTATGGGCTTACACATTTTACTATAAAATATTTGGAAAGCCCCTGATTTTTGAGTATTTCTTAATCTTCACTCGTTATTTGCTCATCAGTTTTTGTTGACTTTAGTTTGAATGAAGTCGACCATTCAGTATGTCTTTCAATTTTATCACAATCAAAGCGATGACATAATGTTTGCTTTATCAATACTAATAAGTACTTTTGTTTTGTAACTTAAAGCACAATAAAGCTTAAAGTGTTTGTAGACGAACACAAACGTTAAGTGACAGTAAAAGAATTTTAGCTCACTTTTTGTTTGGCTTTTCTGAGGTAAATTTCGCAAGCAAAATTAAAAAAGTGGGTATCAATGTACTGTTTAAAAAAATGTTTTTTTGAAAATCAGAGTGAACCACTATAGTTCCATTTGAAGGAATCTTGTAAATTTGAAAAAACCTATGTGGCTAAAGCACGCTCGATTCATAAATACATTTTTAATTAAAAAAAAAAACAAATGTCAAAACGGAAATTTCAGGGTATTATTCGACTCACAAATTTTAAGCAAAATCTAAAAATATAACAATATGTGGTCATTTCGACAAAACTAAATGTGTGAAAAATTGCTGAAAAAATCTTGTTTCATCGGTCCATTGATTTCCATTTATTTCAATATCTTAATAAATTTAAAAAAATCTGGAAGTTGGATCATGTGAATCTTTGCATTCTGTGGATCTTCGATTTTTGGTTGGATCTTTGAAATGAATGTACCTCTGAAATTAGCCGATGTCCTACCTAATTTTAACGCACGAGCATTTTTAATGTGGACGCAGAATCTGCATTTAATATCAGCGTACTTGCATTATCTTTTACACACTTTCATTTGAAAAAAAAGGGGACTTTCCTGTTGTCAGTTTGTATATTAATTTTGATCAAAATCGGTTTAAGGAGTCAAAAGTTGTACCGTTCCGAAAATAAATTTGTAGTAAAAAATATAAATAGTCTTGAATAAAACATAGTCACAACGAGAAATTAACATCTCTTTTTCTTTATAAAAATTTTGAACCACATCTGTTCCTTTCTTTACTGCTCGTAATTGCCACTTAAATTGTAAAGTTCGTCTATGAATGAAAGCAAGCTCGAAACTTTCTGACACGTCAGGCAGTTGTTTACAGTGATATGGTTCTAAGAAGTGACCCTGGCATAATAACGTACTTAATGCCAATTCTTAATTAATCATCAAGTCTTTATATATAAATAAATTTAACACTAGATTTAACAAATATAAAAAAAGGATGGGATTATCCGTCCTTATTATATAAATAAATTTGAATAAAATTGAACGCCAAACTTTAATATTGCAAAGCAACAACTATTAGGAATATAACTTATGAGCAAGCTATTTTTTTTAACAATTAGTTATTTATTATTATTTATACAAAAAGATAAAAGTTTAACAATTAATTAACATGGAATAGAAGAATATCTAATAATCTTTTTACAAAGAATGATTAGTCTTAACATTTCAAAGATATTAAAATTATTAAAAATATAGCAATTTAATGACTTGTTATCGTTCAGAAATGTGACGATATCTACAGTACAACTAAGAAAAAGGGATAAATGACACTGTCTAAAAGGAACTACATACGAGTAGTTTATTAATGCATCAATATAACATTGGAACCAATTTAATAAAAATTAGTCATTAATACTAGTATCCTTAATATCCGCTGATTTTTAATAACTTTATAATAAGATTTCTAGGATTTGCATTTCAAAAAATATGCGATAGGAAGTTGTAACGAAAAAGACAGAAAAGTGATCTTTTAAACATATTTTGAATGTATTCGGTCAATAAACTAAAACACCTCCCGTATAAATTACAGAGATGCACTTGTATTAAAGTAACCCTCGAAAATTTCAGATTGTCTCTTTCCGCAGTCCGGTCTATGCACCAAATTCGCATCACAGTATTAAGGTCTTAAACGGCTTGGCAGGGCAGGGTCTGAATGGTCTGAAGTCAATTTTTTTTTTTTCATGTAATTTCCACTTGATTTACGACAAATTTGTGAAATTTGAAGAGTTATAATGAATTTTATTATTTTATAAGGGTTGAGGGATGTACACCTAATCGGGGAGCAATGTCCATGTGTGATACCGCCCTTCTAGATTGAAATGAGGAATGTATATGTGTGACTGCCACTTCGATATCTTCAACCTTTCATGAGAAAATTCGATATTTCTCTTAGAACTTTGAAAGCTAATAACGTATTTTCTAAGCAACGGAGTTTGATTTTTTTTTTGTTTACTTTCATTCGATGTTTGTGACAAACTGACCAAATTTGATCATGTTATCTTAATTAATATCGAAGAGGGGTGGACCCTTGGACCTGTATTACCCATTAACGAAATTAGATCTACGAATTTGATAAAGAATCTGTACACAAAATTTGAACTCGATAGGTCAAAGCATTTTCAAGTTATCGACGTAATGTCCTAGAGCAGCGAGCGACATGGGAAAGAACAAAAGTTCGCTAATGCTCATGCGCTAAAAAGTGTCCGCCAGCACCATATGACGAAGCAAAAATTTGTTTATGACAAAAATGTTTGCTACTTCTAAAACTAAAAATCAATTAAAGTCATTTCCGATATACCGGAAATAATGAATATAGTGTTAATATTCATGAAAACCACCATTACTTGTTAAAATCTAACAAAGTGACATAAGAAAAAGTTGTTTAGAATTATATTCCGAAGCGAAATGCAAAATTTGGTACAAAAATTCAAACTTTTTTATTTTACCCATAAAATTGCATTTTTTTTAGATTTACTAAGTGTGCGTCCTCGCAGCACATTATAATAATGAAGACTAAAAAAATATTTAATTTTAATTTCCGAATCAGCATGTTAAAAAAGTGAGTTCAGAGTTTTAAAAATATTTTTTCCTTAGTTACTTAATGTTTCTGAATAATGCACTACTGAGTTAGTGCGTCTGTTTTTAAGCACCTGTATACATCACGTCAGAATGTTATGAGTAAAATTTCATACATTCTGAATTTCTAGTCAACAGAATTTTCTTTATTAATTTTAGCTCTTCAGACTAACTGGAAGTTTATTTTCCAGTTTTTGTAGTTTAAAAAGTGATTAGCGATGTATTTACTACGCAAATTTTAAATAAGTTCTGAAAAACACGTAGTTCCCTTGGCTGAGGCTGTAATTTTTGCGATGTCGTATATTATTGAATTAAGTGCCTTGAGTTGTTGACAAATCAATTAAGTCTCGTGTTTATGATGTTCGATATGGGATAAAAGGGTAAAAATTGTTGATACAGTTAAGTGTCGAGCAGCCTAAAAGGTTCAGACAAATTTGTCTTATTGTTAGTCTGATTAGGTAAAGTTTTAGGTTTTAACTTGATCATGAATTCGGGAAACGGAAAAAATTGCCTCAGACAAGCGTGGTAAGTAGCCGTAACCCAATTTCTTCATTCCGAACGAATGAAGTTTACGAATTATCAAACTAATTTTTTTGCAGATATTTCTTTCAAGTGGACGTGACCGTAACATTTCATTAAATTTTATGTTATATATGGCAACTTAATTGAAGTGGCTTATATATAACGGCCGACCAAAAATAAACTCCCTCTAATTACCACTCGATGCTCGTTTGTTTTTGGAACGCATGTAGGGGAGTTGATAGTGTCAGGTCTAAATTTCATTCTAATCTGTCATTTGTGTCGAGTCTTGTTAAAAATTCATTCTTGCGTTTAAACAAAATCAGTCTTCTGAAAACTAAACAAGTTTGATTGAATCAGTTGTCGCGGCATTTATTTAAAAGAGAAATTTTTAATCTAACCTCATTTTGTAAATTATTGACAGGTGAGAAATACATGCTGGCAAAAAACACTGTCGCGTCAAGTGGTAACTTGAGGTATTTTATTTTTGATCGCACGTTATTTAATTACAATTCCAGATCAATTCATCATTAGAGAAATGTCATTCGGAGCTACTTATATAACATCAATAATAGAAAAAATCCGCACACACTATTCATGTTTCTTTTAATATATTTATTAGATAGAAAAATACGATATTTACAGCAACACAAGCTTCTTCATTGTGGCCTTTCTTATTCGAATTTTGGACATATTCAGCGAAGAAAATGTGTTTATTACATCGGCTTAAAAAAACGCCAAACTCGTTTTGTAGTTATAATTAGAAATTTTAATATTTTTATGTTAATAAATCTGATAAGGGTACATATAAAAAGAATTTGCGGTAATGAAATATGTAAATTCAAATTTAATTTAAACAGAGTTATAAAAAGCGTTACAAAAAGCAAAAAATAAAAATAAAATATCAGGTGCTTTTTTATGTAATTATTTATTCCATGTCTTGTTTCTGCAGTAATTCTATTAGAAAGGTGTCACAGGAAGGTTGGAATTACGTAATAAAAGAGAGCTGTATAATTTTAGGATATAATAAAAAATGAAATCGTGTTCCAGCGAAAAAGTTTGGGTGTATAAAAATAGTAACTAGTTTTTTAGTAGTGTCGATTTGAAATCGATGCCTTATTGAGTGCTTTAGGAAGGTTGGGGGATATTGATAATGTAAAAGGTTTCCGTTTTATAAAACCAATCCCTCGTCGTTTATTTGGGCGCTTTCAGGCCTTGACCCTCATTGAAATCAGCTGCAATTAAAGAACTGCATCGCAATCCGCTCCACGCCATTTTTTGCATTGGTGTGGGAAAACCAGCAAATGTGTGTTTCAAAGTTTTTCGCCTTGTGATTGTAATTTCGCACTTTATCATCTTAGAATGAAGTTAATTCGCGTCTTTCTCTTCGGAAATTACCTTACAAAGCGGAGGGTAAACGTTTGCAGGAGAGGAAATTCCTTTTATATGAATAATGCTAGGAAACTAATTAAGCTCATTTTACCCAGTCATTCACCAGTATCGAGTATTAGAAAACAATGTGAAAGCAAGTTTGGCATAATGTAAATTGGTTTTTAGACATATTTTCACCACAGTTGGTGGGTATGAGGCATAATAAGTCTTGAATCTTAATACTTCGTAATGGTATTAATTTTGCTTTTATTTTAATAACACGAGGATCTTGGAAAAGTGAAATTTTAATGAAAATCGATCTGTGATCGTAGCACCTCCAATATTATGTTTAATGACACCTTCAAGTTTGTCTAAGCTTTTGAATTCAAATTTTTAGGTAGTCTCTGTTCTTTGTACTTTGTTTACCAGTACATTAATCAATTAGACGGTTTGAGTATTAAACATGAGTATAGACATAATTTATGTAATACATTACTTACAGATTAAAATCAATTAAAATTTTTAAAAAACTCAAAAAATATTTTCGCCTGTCAAAATTTATACATTTTTGGAACTCAGTTCTTCACCATTTCAAATAGATTTTGCATTTATTATATTCAACAGTTAATTTAAAGAGAATTTAATTTCGCCCATAATATAACTAATTTCGATTTTTTTAAATAGCAAGGTACATGATATCAGCAATCAGTAATTGGTATTATAAGAAGAATTCTGTATAGTTCTTGTAAAAACGCCCTGACAAGTGGCATATTTAATTAAGTGGACAGGTTGACTGCATAAAAATATTTTTTGACAATACTTTTCGGTTGATTTTTAGTTTTAGAAGTAGACGCAAACAAATTTTTGAAAATTTAATAACAAAAATTTCTGTCATATGGTGCACACTTTTTGGCAGACAGCATATAATTGAAATTAAAAAATAAATAAAAAATAGGGACATTTACAATGATCTTAATCATGCCGTATTAATACCCCACACGGCATATTTAATTAAGTAGAAAGGTTGACTGCATAAAAATGTTTTTTGACAGCAATAAACAATATTCAGGATAATTAAAATGCTGTTATTACTTTTTTTATTTCTTTCATTGATTACGCTATCACTAGCTACAACTTAATTCTAGTCGCAAAGTGTTGTTATAGTAGCGACTGTTCTATACATTAATAAAAAAAGACACATTTTATTTTGTAGTGTGTTATTGTTATAAACATTTCTTACCAGATTTTAACCTTCAACATTCGCCACAAATGAGATGAAGTTACATTTTACCGAGAAAACGACTCTAATTGGCGACAATTATACTGCTTTTTTGAAAGAAATGAGGTGGATGGCTGGATATCATTCAAACAGAACCAAAATACTTAAAATGTAACAAATTTTCTTAACATAGGATGTTAAAAACAGCCGTGACAATTACTGTCTACCCTACCTTATCAGTATTTTTAACCTTTTTGATATACCATACAGGTCAAGGACTTTTCAAAATTCAAATTTAAAGTAATCTTAAAAAATTATATTAAAATTAATCCAAGTTCACATTTATTTCAAGTCAAAATTTGAAAATGTATACCTATATGCAATTTAAGATGTATACGTTTAGAAAAAAAGACTTAATATAAAATTTGAATAAATTGCGGTTAATGTTCATACCAGTTCGTTACATTGCCATTGTTACATAAAAATTACATTTCGATTTGCTGCCGCATTTACATAATTGATCCATCAAATGCGTTGGTCGGATATGTTGGTTTGTTTTCATCTATTTGATATTTATTGGAATTCGAGTTGGAAGCCTGAGTTATGGAGAAAGCAAAATTTGAATTCTCAATTTCACGAAATGGTCTTATCATTTTTAGATTACTTCACGGAGTATAAGAAAAAAATTGTGCTTCTTTGAAATCTTGGGAAATTTTATTTATTGTTTGTCATAAATATTCGGCGAGTAATGAAGCAAGAATATATTAAACGCGACTGTTGATAGTAGTAGCAATAAATATTCAGCAAACGATATTTTTGCTCGTTTTGAAAGTTAATAAGATAATGAGTCCTTTGATCATACGTTTTATGTTTCCCATTCGATTTTGCTTAATGCGCTAAGAGCAATGCATTCGCTGAAACATTAAAATTTCACTTAAAAATTGATCCTAATGATAACCTCAACAGTTTGTAATAATAGTTCATTCTAAAGACAATTAACCTTCAACTACTACTTCGTTTGAAATAAAATAGATCGAAATTTTCAAAATACTCTGACTTATTGGTGTCGGGCCATTATAAATGTTTGTAGTCAAAGGCGACTGTGAATTGTTGAGAAAATATTGCCGTTCTATGTGAATAATTATCAATTTTTACTAACAAAATTTTCAATTATACGGAAAAGTGTTTTTGACTATTAGCTGGTTATTAATTGTTACTAGCGTAAGATAAAACTACCTGTATTCAATTACTTCCCTACTTGCTTTATTAGAATGTTATAAACAACCTGTCTTTTAAGTAATATGCACACAATTTTGTTTAAATTAATAATTCAAAGAATATTTCTTACATAACCTCCAATCCAATATAATGACAGATTATGTCAAGATATGTCAAGAATAAACAATCCGAATCGTTATGATTATATATGATTTACATTTGTTTTTACAGCTGCCTTTGATTACAAACATTTATAATGACCCTGCAGATTAGTTAATTTTATTACATAGACATAATTTCACCAGAACATGGCGACTGGTAAAACAGAGAAGTTCGAATTTTTGTGTCAAATTTGTACCAACTTTTTCTTATGACATTTTGCTATATTTTAATAAATAACGGTTTTAACGAATTTTATTAAAATATTTTTTGGTTGATTTTTTAGTTTTAGAAGTAAACGCAAACACACTGTTAAAAATTTAATAACAACAATTTCTGTCATATGGTGCAAACTTTTGGTAGACACTGTGTAATTCAAATTAAAAAATGAAAAATAGAGACATTTACAACGATCTTAATCTTGCCATATTTATACCCCATGTTTAACAGAACATTAACACGAACTGACCGGTTATTCATAAGCTTGTATTTACAAAAAATGAGGCGTAAAATGTGTGCAATTTGAACTTTTTATTTGATGATTGGTGACAAAAGCCACATATAGCTCAAAAAAAAATTAAACAGTTATGGTTTTGTTTCAAGATAAAATGGAATTTAGAGCAAAAGCGAGAAATGTGTAATAACTAGTTGTGTCGTGCCAAATGAGGGTCATCATAAACTTCCAAAACAACTGTTGAAATTAATAACAACTTTCGTCTAGTTAACATTCATCCCCTTTAATCTCTAGATTTAGCTCTTAGCTATTACAGATTGTCTGAATTCCTTACAACAGACTTCACAGGTACATTTTGAAGACGATAGCCGAAAGGATCCAACCTGGAAACCACGTCTCAATGTTCATAAAGTATACTTCTGAGGTCTCAGTAGTAGAATGATCCTTCTGAAACTTTATGTTGATATAATGGAGAGTATTCTGAGGTTGTTTGCAGAATTTATTTATTATTTAATTCTCAATATGTACTCTATCTTCAAACATCTTTTTTATTGGAAATCAGAATTTTCATAGCTCATTGTATATGTATAAAAATATCACTTAGCAAATTCAGTTTATTAGAGAATAAATGTTTCCCCACCATCACATTAATTATATCGCTCTCTAATTGAGATTGGAGTAGTTGTTGAAAAGTGAAACTATTTTTGGGTATATAAAATATAAGTTGATCAGGGCAAATAATAAAAATGCCAATTATTACTTTTATGATTCATAGTCGGTCGTTATTGGAAAAAAATTAATTCGGATTGAATATTTACGTTGGGATAAAATGCGGTTGTATATAGAGAAGGGTCTTTATTTGCACACGCTTTAAGGGTGTCGGTTCGCATTTTGCGTCGTCAAATTGTGCAGTCGTTATGCGAAAACGTGTAAACGTCCCACATTTAGATTTGTATGGTTGTTTTTTCTCCTGTATCAAATCACGTAACATTCGAAAATTCAGCAGCACGTGCATATATACTATTCAGGTTTACCCTCCACCCTTTCGTATCTCCGCTTTTCCACACTCCCCTTTTCTGGAGTTTACGGCTTCTCGTTTTACTTAAGATTATGATGGCTCTAACAGAGTATTTACTTCAAAATGATCAAAGTTCGTTTACATTATTCAAAAATAACCCAAATAATAATGTTAATTTTTAAACGATATTTTCACTTTTTCCTTTACATGGAACTAATTTCAATTTATTGAAGCCTCGCTGTCATTGTACAATTTTTGAACCAATTTCAGTTCAAGGAGAAAATTTTAACGACTTATTAAAGCCGTTTTTGAATGATAAGTGCAAAACAAAAAGCCTGGAAGTCG
>QDEB01108837.1:0-13103 GCA_004193795.1 Asbolus verrucosus | reverse complement strand
CGAGAACACGGTAAAAAAAATTATGCCTTCCCACTAATATTACTTAATTAACGTTTATTTAAATTACAATTTATATTCAAGTGACATTTCCTGCATATAAAAAATATTCGCTCCAACATTAACACGATTTGAAAATTTAAAACAGCACACGCCCAAACTTACCTAAACCAGATTCGTAAGCAAATATTCCAAGGTTTCTTCCTGTGACAATATTATCACCTAATTTTTTTTTAATGTTTTTTCTTGATTCGGGTATTTCTAGCGAACTATATAAGCTCGAGGAGCCACAGAAACATCATATCGTTTCAAGAAACAACGAAGCAAACAACAAAAACAACAATGAAGGTAAGAAAACCAAAATATGGTGACAACTGACAAGCTCTTAATAAAATTGCAGGCCGTATTCGTCGCTCTTTTCGCTCTTGTAGCTGTTGCTTCCGCTGGAGTCCTCCTTCCTGCCTCTTATGGCTTGGGATACTCCTCTCTCGTTAGCCCCTTGGCCTACAGTGCTCCATTAGCTGTTGCTCCAGTTGCTGTTGCCCCTGCCATCCAATCTGGGTAACGACCAATGGTTTTTTAAGTCAAAGAAGATTTTAACGTTTATAACTTCGCAGATATGTTGCTGCTACCCGAGGCTCTCTTCACACCGCTCCTCTTCCACAGGGACCTTTGGCCTTCAGCCACCACATCAACACCGCCCCAGCTCCAGGAACACTCTAAATTATTCTAAATAGGCTTAGTTTAATGACAACGATATAAATACAAAAAAAATAATAGAAATATGATTTTGTTTTTCCTACCAATCCTAAGATTAGATTTTTATTGAATAGTGTCGAGGTCCAGTGAACATTCGATTTCCGTATTAAATTTAATCTGGATAAGTGAGAATTTCTTTGTTTTGCGAAATGATTATGAAACGACATTTTTACGTTCTGTTTTTCTTTCTCTAACTGAAAATCTCTTGAACAAACACTGACATTTCAATGATTGCAAAGTGTCCACGCATAACAGGAATTTACACACAAAATGGTTTCGGTTAGGGAGGATTTAATTGTTGTTTACGTGGGCCCAATTTGATTTGGGCATGAAATAATTATGGTAATTTTCTGAGATTTCAGCGTAACCAAAAATAGGCAAATTTAATTTACAACAGTTTCTTATTTTATTTGATAAAAATGCTAATTTTACAGATCTATGTGTGCATAGTGGCCAGTTGAATAAACTGTTCATGATAGGGATCGTTGCTGACGGTTGAATCTAAAATAATAAAAATTATGTAAACGATTGTACATTTAAATTAGACACAAACTTACTTGCACCTGTTTCATATTTGACAACTTTAAACCACTCTCTTTTGTGTTCTTTTTTGGCTGGTCCCCAGTCTATGGTTGGTGTTACTGCATATTTAAGCCTCTGAAATGAAGAACGAAAAAAACACAAAATGAAATATAATGCGTAACGGTATTAATTTCTCACCTCGAACAAATCTCCCTGTTCAATGTATAAAAGTCTGTACCCCATGTACACGGGAATGCAAATTATGGAAATGCCACAGGAACACCATCCCAAGGTTATCGACCAGTCAGGATAAACAATGCCTCGGTATGTTATCCTTGTGTTGAATACAATTGTTGTTATAAATATTGACTGTAAAAGCAAAATAACACTGTTGATGTTGTCAACGTTCAAATAAATGTTTATAATTCATTTACACTTAATCTGACATTTTAGTAGACAATTATAAAAGTGATTAACAAACATGAAATATTTTAACATATTTATATTTAATAGTAAAATATCATTTATACAAAACTTGTTTTCGTGTCTGAGAAACGCTAGATTTTTAAAGGAAACTTAAATACATACGGCCAGGATCAAAGGATTAATAATTTTCCAGGAAAGGATCCACCACCAGTGTATTTCTTTTTGAATCATGAACTCCAAATCTCTTACAAAATTGTTGACTCCGTACGTCCATCCAACTATAAAAACTTCTACCAAACAAATTAAAATTACGGAAATGGAGGCAGCATACCAATCAAATAACTGAAGCAGATACATTCCGCCCTGGAATAAAATCAGTATCAACATTCATTTATACAGTATCTATACGAGGTCTATTTGTCTAAAAAAATGTGTTTTAAAATCTATTACTAAAAAGATTGCAGTCCTCTTTTCTTATATAAATTTTCGTGCTTTTCCTTGTTCATTTTTAAAACACTCTTCCAGTGAGATTAAGAAAATGAAGTGATACTAGATCACGCCAAAAATAGCAGACAGTTTATTTTTAACTGATTAGTGCGACATCAGAAACATGAGTACAAACATGTTATCTGATTAGTTGGTTAAATGAATGAAACTTTACATACATATACTGTGAATGATTGGTAATGATGCAAAAAAATCAAATATTCAAAATTGACAAATATAAATCATAACACGTGAAAAGCTATACATTTGAACCCCAAGCTTGGTTTGGTTAAGCCGTGTTAATAAAATTACTTCTGATATACACCTTGAGAACCATCAAGAGCTCAGTGGTAAATACCTGATATCTATTCACCGATGATATTGATAGTTACTTTATGATACTGATTGTGAATTTAGGGTCACACGTCCAAATATAATTGGATTTATGTGTTTTCTTTTCCTGAACGTCTGATGAAGAATAGCAAAAACTCTAAAAACAAAGAATGTTATACATAGAAATTGCAGAATTTTAGAAAAATTAGAGGTTAGAACCTTAAAATTCAGAAATTCTACTGCTTTGGTATTTTGATATGGAACGAGTTGCAACTTGAAAAATCTCAGTTTTGAATGTTATCTATCGGCCAACAATAACAAAATTTATAAAGTAAATGGAACTACCCATACCTTTTTTTGAATAATTTTGCAAGGTTTAAGTAAGATCAGCAACAGTTTGACGGCACTAATCCGATGTGGTTATTTGTATATAAACAATTTCTAGTGGACAGGTGACGAGTATCAAATTTTACAAGAAATTGTATTTTTGACCACATTTGAAAATTTTGACTTTTAAGATTAATCAGAGCCATTCTACGACGGATTATGTTCAAATAACACAAAATACCCTGCTGAACCATCTTCATGAGGTAATGAATTTGAACTAATTACTGCAATTACCTTATCAGCATATGTCATTCACTGATGTTCTTGAATAAAATGAAAGAGACCGGTTCTATCAGTCGAAAGAGTGCACTATTAACAATTTTTTTTAATACTGGTTTCTATCAATTGTATTTTAGTTTTAAAACAAGTTCAACAAATTAAAATAAAATTTAAATATGCAGTCATTCAGGTTTCAACAAATTTGGCTGAAGATCCATGATAAGCTTCCAAATTCGGATGACTTTAACCGTATTGGTAACAGAAATGACTCCATTTGAGGTATCAGAAATGTTAATAATTTGTTAATAAGCTCTACTGTGATACCAAGTGATCAAAATTTTGGTAGACTATGTTTTTTTTTTGCTTTCGATAGTCCATTCAGATGTTGCAAAATGAATGTACAGAACTTCCTTCATAAATAATCAATAAATGAATTCTTTTTCATTTTTGAGTAATGAGCAGTAAAAAGTGACCAATTATACAAAAATATGATAATAATAAAAATCATTTCTATTTGCCTTCTACTTAGCGATCAGCCGAAATCATTAAATTTACGTTTAAAAATGTCCTAATTGCTTAAAACTCAAAAACTAAAAGAAACTGGTCATCTTCTGTGAAATTTTGTTCAGAACAATGCTTTCAACCGTTTTCCAAAATCATGTGCCCTCATTCTCGAACTTTGTATTACTCATTTGTTCAAAACTGGAAATTATCACTTTTTTGGACTAAGTAAATACTTTCGAATCTAATTCAGAACACCAAGATAACAAGGAAGGTAACATGTCCAAATTATTATATTTTGATGTCACTTTTTCATATTAGGATCTATTAGCATTGTTCGATTTATTTACTAAAATGTTGTTGTAATACTGAATCGGTGTTACAGATCAACGAAGATTACGTGTCTAGAAAATAATACTTTGGACATATTTCACTTTATTATGTAGAGAACTGTAGGAGTTTAAGAACAAATTGAATTAATGAAATTTACAGAGAATTTTTCAACTTCATATTATTACTTATGGTCGAAATGAAGTTAAAAAACAGTAAACACTAAAATGTAAACTTGAATTTCGTTCAATTTAATAAATTACAGTAGTAGTAAGTAGTCCACGTTTGTTTTACAACAGGTAACGTTTTGTTACATCTGGATTTCTACGTTTCATATGCGAAGTGGATGTAAATGAGTCGTTAGATTCCCATAAAAATTCTATTATTGTTTCTACCACTTTCTATGTCGCGAATTTCATTAATGTATGAGAACTAAGAAATCTGCAGCTCTTCCTCCACCGCGATCGTAAAAACGATGCATTATTGAAAGCACCATTACCTAACTGGAAACTCACATTTGTAACGAACATGAAAGACAGAAGCATCATGATAACACATGACGTAAACGTAACAACCATCTTACGCTTTCTGAGACTGGGGTATTCATCGATCACGCTGGAAATGATAGCCTCTATCTGGACGAACTGCAACAATCGAAAGAAGGTATTTACGGAGAGTCCGTCACCGTAAATGCCATACTTACACAACTGTCCAAACCGAGGAAGAACAACATCAAAAAGAACAGGATCGCCCATATGTGTGGCCAAGGCAACATGGTTATTGCTTCCGGATATGTGACGAAAGCAAGTCCGGGTCCACCCGTTGCAACTGTCGAAACCGGCAGACCAGTCTCGTGAGACATGAAGCCGATAACCGAGAACACGACGAAACCGGCAAAAATGCTTGTTCCGCAGTTCAGGATGGGCACCAGGATTGAATCCCTGAAATTCGATAGAAAAACGCACATTAGGAAGTTCGTTCGTTGAACTGCGAAAGTTTTGCTTTCAGGCTAGCTAAAGATAGATTTTTAAAGTTGTGGCATAACTGCCATAAATTACTGAAAATGCAGGTTTTTGGAATTTTCAACTTCGACATTTAAAATTGGATAATATATCGATATGCATGACCTTTACGTCAAGTCAAAGAAACAAAAAGGTTGCCAGCAAATCTGGGCTGTTTAGAATTAGGCATCCTTTATTTAATTAAGCTGCAAATGGAAAAGTTTTCAAACAACGGTTCGAATCAACTCACAGTTGGTTATTGTTCCTAAAATCATTATAACTCGCCATATTTACGATTCCACCCCAACCCGGACCCAAAGAGAAAAATATCTGACAGGCAGCATCAGCCCATACCTGTAAATTTTCCGTTAGTCATACAATTTAACCGCTGTGGAGAAAAGTAACCTTTAAATTTGTAAGTTGGTGCCACTGCGGATATATATAAAAGAAAACTCCGTCCCATGCGCCAGGCAAAGTAAGTCCCCTTATTAGGAGGACAAATAGGATGAAAAAGGGAAAAGTGGCTGTGAAATACACAACTTTTCCCACGCTTTTAACGCCCTTCATTATGCAGAGGTAAGTGATGGTCCAAGCTATCACATTACAAACGAGCAAAGGCCACACGATGGAGCCTTGGTCCTCGATGCCATCTGATATCTGCAAAATGTGGTAACTGAAAAATGTTTTCGTAAGAAACTTTATCTAGAACGCGAAAGGAAACGTCATGAACTTACTGAAAAAACTCGTCGGCTGGAGTTTTCATTCGGTTTTCAAATGTCTCGTTCTGATGAGACAGGAAGGTTTCATTGGCGTGAGATTTGGCTGCGTTGCGACCACCTAACTGAAAAAATTGGAATATGATTTCCACCGGCTTGACAGGTATTATGACATCTGCTTAAACCAAAAAGCTCTTGTTAATGGACAATTTTTTCATCTGCTAAAAAGCGAATGTAGTTAACTATGCCTACAATTTTAGACAACGGTTTACGTAATCAAATATTGATGATAAACATTTATAATAAAGTACAATCATATTCATCTGCAACAGATTTTCGGTTTAGAGTTTTTTAAATATTAATTAATTAATTGCAGTGCTATCAAGTACTAGAAACGACTGCAATTGGTTTGCCAAATTCATCTAAGTTTTAGTTTTATTCCCCCTTAAAATGACATAAGATTTGAGGAAATTGTTAAAGATGAGGATCAACCTGATCAAGGTTATTATCGGTTTTATAATTCTCTCCTTAGCGTTCACATTCATGAAAACAACACATTGATATTCATATCACAGGAGCAATTCCTTTATCTCCAAATTAAATAAATTTTGTTATATAATCTAAAAGTGTAAATGCAATCGTCTCTGTCGCAGAGATGAAAGTAAAAATCTCTTAAAAACAGTTTCACTCATCGAGATGAAATTTTACAAATCAAGTGAATTTTGACGAATTTGGGTATGTTGTAGATTGTTTCACCAACATGAGTGAAAAGTCCATAAGAGTTCGCGTGAATCAATTTTTTTGATGCGGATAATACCGCGAGAACGTCCACTTATCACTACTCTCATGGTTGCTTAATCTAGTCCATGACTCATTTTCACAGGTCAGTGGCGGCACCCAAACAATTTTCACATTTCTTCTTTACTCGTTGCTGATCAAATACAATGAATTAGCTACTTTATTCTATGTCATCCAATCCGTCTTTACTACGTAACCCAAATTTTTTAAACCTTTTTATTCAAACTATTTCAACATCAATTCTTTTCTTTTTATTTATATATGCGTATATTGCTAAAAGCATTTTACGCATTACAGTTAACATAAAAAGTTCTCTAATGGGATAAGATAGCTCAGCATTATATGTTACTTACTGTTATCTATAAAACGTTTTCTAGTCATTTTGATGATATCATTACTATTTGAAGTAACATTTTATTAAGCAAGATTCATGAAACGTGTTACTGACTTTATGCAAAGTTCTCCTTTTTTTTTCAACTTTTCAGTGAATTTAACTTCACTTTTTGGATTGTATTGATTTTACTGTTTAAGCCCACTGTGGACAAGCCCTTCTTTCTTATATTTTAGGGTAGTAAGCACTTGTGTCAATATACGTTGAAAAAGGATATGTACCTCTATAATCTCTATAATCTCAACTGCCATATATCTTCAGCAAAATTGTTTTCTGATTTGATAGATGCGCACAATTGAGAATGTCATTTTTGTCTGTTTTTGAGCTTATTTTAACAGAATATTGATCCTTTTAAGCTTTAAACAATTCTAAATTCAATTCTTTAAAATTTCGAAAAAATTATTATTTTATGCCTGCTTTCTACATTCATTTTAAACGCCCTCAAAAGTACAAACAGGCAGACTTGTTACAGATGTTATTAACACTTTAAATAACAAGAATTGTGTTTTTTTGGTCACGTAAATCAGATAAACCAAAAAAGTTAAAAAGTGTGTCATATTGACTTGTTAACGAAAAAAAAAACAATCAACAACTAGCTTTCAAAACGCTTGGCATCAGTTCTGAAATACGAGGGTTTATTTTTAACATCATCATGTTACCTCACCTTCCTCTGATGATTTGACAGCAATAAGTTTATGAACAGCTATATTGTATTTTTAAACATCATAAACTTGATAACATTATCTGAATTTAAAATAACATTTCAAATAATATGTACTTTACAATTTATAATGAAAATAATATTAATTTTTATTACACATTTAACAATAATATAAAAATAGTGACTTTTTATTAAATTGTGTCCTATAGGAGACACAAAAAGTGGCATAAATTCAGGATTTTAATTAAGTTTTTTGTAACCAAAGGTAAAATATTATTAACCTTTCCCAGCTGTTAATATTTAATGAACAGAAATTAAGTGAGGTTAAAACGTGTCAGTTCTTATCGTACATGTTTATATAACTAATGTAACTTTCAGTTATTAGTACTCGCCTCGATTTACCAACAGTTTGTTTTTAATTTGACTTAAATTAAAAATACCTTGACACAGTGATCCGTATTCCACGAATTGTCGCAGTCAATCCAGGGTAGTTTCGATCGAAAGCAGTTCGCCAGAAATAATAAGGGGTATGCTATAATAACATTGTAGTATGCAGTGCAAATGATATTTACGATAACGATGGCGAAACCAGCTCCTAAAATTATTTTGATTCGTCAAGTTGCAGTAACGATTAAAAATTTTTTACCTTTAAATAACGGGGAAATTTTGAACATCGTTATGCATCCAGTACTGGCAAATTGTCCTAAGGAAGTCTCCAAGAAGAAGAGCGGGATGCCGCACAAAAACAGCATCAGCAAATAAGGCACCAAAAACGCTCCTAATGGAAAAAAAAAACCGTAAGTCTGCATGAAATAAAGTCGACGACGGTTCTCTCACCTCCTCCATTTCTGTAGCATAAATATGGAAATCGCCAAACATTGCCGATTCCGATTGCATACCCCATGCAAGAAAGAAGAAACTCGTACTTGTTGGCCCAGTTTCCTCGATTTTCATCTTGCTTTCTAAGATCACCAATCGACATCGCATTTATGTTGATTCAGTTGTTGGAAAAAAATGATGAAAATAAAGATATTGAGAATACTTTTGCTGCTTGTCTTCTACTTACAACTGTGGACGATACTCCTAAGTCAGGCCAATTATTTTATCAGAACAATAATTGACGTATTAGCTCGGTTACGACGCTGAATACACTTTATTTATAATAGTAGGCCCATTTACAACGAATAGGTGGAACAAAATTTGACCAATTACCAACTGCTTTATTAACCTGCGTGAACCGGTTGCACTGGTTGACAAAAATTATTAACCAGCCAGTTGCTAATTAGGCAAATTTTGTTATACCCATTTGTTTATTGATAAGTAACATTGAAGCAAATTACGATACTGTATTAGACAGATTTACAAGTTGTTACAACAAACTCAATTTGCGCGAAGTTATCAAGCGTTGCTTTTTTTGCCTTTCTTGCCTTTTTTGCCCTTTTTCGGTTTATCACTTCTCGCTTCTTTAATTTCACTCCCGATTCTTGACAGACCAAAACTGACTGTGCAAGACATGTAACTGTCGCCCTTAGGCTTCGATTTCTTTGATACTTTCGATTTTTTTGATTTAGCCGATTTCAGTGACTTGTTAGATTTTTTGCTTTTCTTATCTTTGGAAGTCTTGCTTTTCTTGTCACCCTTCTTCGAGCCTTTGTCACTTTTACCCTTTTTTTCTAATTTAGCTTTGTTTTCTTCTTCTGCCTTTCTTCTCAGTTCCTAAGAATAGAACAATATTATTTGTTCGGTATCTCCCTGTACAAACTCACTTCGAGGTAACTTTTGTATTCAACCGCCTTATTTCCAAATTCAGGACTTTCAGACCAGTAAAAGTCTATGCATGGATCGTTCCAGTTGATGCTAAATAAATCACAGTAAAAATTGATCAAAGTAATCCGTTTTAAAATTGTCTCCTTAGGTTCTTGCTGTTTTTTCTGTTCTTGCTTGTTCACTTTTTCTTTATCTGATTTACTTGATTTATCCGACTTCCCCTTTTCTTTTTTACCCTTGCCTTCATCTGATTTTTTATTTGATTGTGTACCTTTTTTGCCACCTTTTTTAGATTTCTTATCTTTTTTCCCTTTCTTTTTCTTCTCTGGAGGTAATATCTAAAAATAAAAAACGCTAACAGATGTAGCCTATTAGTTACTGATTAAGAAATAGTTTCAATTACAACTCACCTTCAAATAAATAACACGCACATTAACAGAACTACGAAAGCTGTCCCTATATGCCTCCAAATTGTTTTCAGGCGACTTTAGCACTATTGGCGAGTAAAATATATTTTTTCCCCAAGCTTTCCTTTGTGTTTCAAATGAATTGTTTTTAACTCTCGGATTGTATTCATTTTCCTTGCTATACGGAGATGGTTTTGCACCTTTTTTGTCTTTTTTATCTTTTTGTGGTTTATCTTTCTTCTTTTTATCTTTCCCTTTTCCGTTTCTTGAAGTTTCAGGAACGACTGCTTCTTCCAGCTCAGCGGCATCGACTTCGTCTTTGGTGTCTTGTTGAAACAACGGCATTGTAAATTCAACGTGAATGGTTTGTTTAGTCTTTTTCTGAAAGATTTTATTTTATTTTTATTTTCGGTCGATAATTTTTTTATACTTCGCCCTTGGGAGGTTTTGGTAGCCCTGCTAGTTTTATGCAGTGACAGAATAGTTCAGCGTTGTTGGCTCCTTTCAAAAAGTTTTCGTTTAATACCCTGTCAGTTTTTGATATTTCAGTTCCATCTAAGAAAATTAAATACGGGAAACTGTTTAAAACTAAATCCTTGTATCCCATCACCATCTGTCAATTAAAAAGAAAAAGTTCTAGTGTCCATAACTGATAACGGTTAAAAAAAAATAGGTCAACTATTCTTTCAATTTTGCTCTCCTATTATAGTTAACCATATATAGGCATGCTCCTATTATTTACAGACTTAGACACTTATGAATTATGTAATATAAAATGATAAGCAACAAGACGGTTCCTACGTCTCCCTACAACAATTTACTTTTCAATTATTCTAAATGTTTACATTACGTGCCTTCGATGTATGAAAAAATGATTAAAAGTATGTATCATGTAGGCTATTTAATTCAAACTGAATGGGTTCATATAATTTTAGTCAGAGATATAAAAAATTGGTGAAATGGGTGAAATAGAATCCCTTAAAATAATCTTTCTGCATTGTTTAAATTATTAAAGGAATCCATGTAAATATTTAGGAAAAAAATCTACACAGTAAGTACACCCAAAAAAGATGTTAATCTCTTAAGAAATTTTAAAAAGCAACGTTACCAAAAATACCAACAAAAACATTAAAAAAATCTCTACCATATCAAAATACAAAAAAAAAAATAGGGAAAATATAGAACAAGAAAATAAAATAAGAGAACATTTATCCTTGTCTTTTCAAAATGGTTACATAATAAATGTTAAAATCAAATATACAGTTTACGTCAAGGGAGAGATAAATTTATTTAAGTTTTACATTTAATCTCACTTTTAAAATGTGGAATATAGTACAGTATATTAAAAGATATTATTAGATTGTTATTCTTTTTAAATTAAAAATGTATACCGTGAAGGTAACTACAACTGTAATAATTAATGTAAACTGTTATTTTTTCTTGTTCGTGTTTTCTTCGAACAAAAACAGAAATTGTTGAATTTAACAGGAAACTTACCGAACAAGGATTTCCCTGAAGAAGTAACCCTTCCAAGTTTTGAAGAGTTTCGAGTTCTATTAATACATCTACCAAGCTATAGATGTCGCACTCCGATATGTCTAAACTTCTCAAATTCTTGAATCTTCCAGTCTTCGCTAACAGATAGAGACAGCTATCTATAAATCAATTTTTTTTTAATAATTAATTATAATTATTGTTTTCATGACTAATACAGTAATTGTTTATATCAAATCGTACCATTAATGTCTGTTGACAATTTTAAATCAAACGAATGGATAAAACGATTTTGTCAGAATACAATGTCAAATTTTGTGGAAGATATGGTACGCATTAAAAAAAAAATAAACCAGTTTCATTTTGTTTCACCAGAGATCTTGTAACTTTGTGCATAGTTCACAATTATGAACATATATACACGTGAGATGCTTATTGTTGATAAATCCACTAACAAAGATTAATAGGTGTCACTTATGACTAATAAATTTCCATATAACTTGTGGAATCGTTAGTATTGTTAACCTTTGACTTTTAAGTGAGTGCCTATTCGTTACAGGTACAAAGACTCAAAATTTAAAGCCGACATTTATCACAGATAAAACAAAAATCCATTCAACATGAGACGCTGAATTCTATAAATGCAAACCACTGCAGAACACTGCAAAACAAATTTTCTTTTTTATGGTATTACATACATTAAAAAGGAAATTACATTAATAATTATAAAATTAGTTTTTAGAATAGCATGCAGTGATGCTTTTGATCGTGATTCCCATGAATTTAATGTTATCGTTGATTAGTAATTTCAATTAATAAATTACTGTTATTAGTGATAAAATATCCCAATTTTCCTGTTTTTGACGTAATAATTATTATTAACAAAATGTGATATATTCACTCATTAGTTTCATTTGTCAATGGAAAGCTGAAAAATATTTAGAAACACACATTTTTCTACAGATTTTTCTACATTTGGTCTACAATTGAAGATATTATATCGTACATAGTTATTGGAATATTTTAATTTTCAACTTTGTCAAATACATAGATGTTAATAGTTACAATCCATACAGATTATAAATTGAATATACATTTTCAAAGAGGCTACGTATACTGACTAAAAATAATGACAAATAAATCAACTTTGTTTAAATTTCAGGTGGCCTTCAGATATACAGTTGTCCCAACTGTTTTCAGTTGCCTATAACGTTAACAGAGGGTGTCAAAAGTCATTTTTCACAATAGGATACAAGATCACTAGATCTAAAATTATTTTGAAATTAATTGTTTCGTTAGGAAAACAGCTCAAACCTTCAATAATAGAATTAGTTTTAATTACGAAAACAATCACTTTAGCTTTTCGTTGTGGTGGAAATATTAAAGATAAATTGTTGTGTTGGTACATGAAGAGAAGGTGGTTCATCACATGTCGAAAGCCATTGTCCAATTAATGCGAAGTCATATGTTAAAACTTGCTGATAACTGATGGACTGATGTTTCAAGTGAAATTTTGATGAGATGTTTGTTTTAAAAAGTCAAATGTGTGATGACTATAAAACTTAAATATGTGCTACAGAAACGTTTTTTAAACGTTCTAGTCTATTTTCGCTTATTGACATTAAAAATGTGACTGACAATGTGATTTCGTTTCGAGAAATATAAAATAATTTGAAAATTTCAAGTGAAAATCCATATATCAAAAACTTACTTTAAAACATGGATTTGGAAATCTTTCAGATGTAAAAGGTTTACTGTTCCTTCGAATAAACCACTGATACTTTTTGGTCTGAAAATGTCTTCAAAATTCAGAAAGTGATGGCGAAACCTTAAACTTTTTTTTTGAAATATTGTAAAATTTCCCGAATAAAGTAAATTAGGAGTTAGGTTTTGTGGATAAAAAAATCT